>CABEEJ010003936.1:44675-73156 GCA_901482245.1 Timema douglasi
ACGTTGATGTCAAGCAATGTTACACATTGTGGGTAGTTGTACTTGATTAGTTTTTGAATTAGTCCTATGTGCCAAACTCTGTCGAATGCTTTTTCAACGTCAAGAAATATTGCTACGGTATGTTTTTTTCTCTTGAAATGCTTTTGTAGCGTCCTCAACTAGATTTAGTACGGGGTGGATGATAGAATGGTTTTTCCTGAATCCGAATTGAATTTTCGGGATAATCTCATTGTCTAGTGCGTCTCCACTCGCACGATCACTCTTTTATACGATTATAGCACAGTTCACAGAACACAGAATGAGGGGATCACGACGGGAGGAAAACCAAAGAACATAAACAAGGGGGGGGGGGAGGGGATTCTACACGCTTCTAGACTGGAGTAGAAGCAAAACTGGGCACTGGCGAAGAGTATCTTCTTTTCCACTGAAGATCTTTGGTCAGGATTTTTTGTAATTGAGCGTTGAATTGGTGCGGCTTCAGTATTCTGTTTTCAGTTGTTATATTCGGATGTGTGTAGAATCGATGGGGGGATTGAGTGCGTATCCGGGCAAACAGCAGACGGTGTCCTTGCAATTGGGTCAGTTTGTTATTGACTTGGGTATCGCTGACTTGTGGCTAATGCTACAGTTGTAGCTACAACCACCCAAACCGGCCACGTCCTGCTATTAAAATAAGCAATGTAATCGATGCCGAGGTATGAACCAGTGTCCTAAAAATGGTTTTATCACAAATATTTTTTCTAACTATTGTAGTTCTTTTAAGCTATAACGATGTCGATCTTTCAATGAACGCTGATAATAGTGGTGTTAACCATAATCACTGGGTTAACCAGACTTCAAATGTTGATGTCAGTGAATTTATTTTTCAATGTCAAGGCATTGATGGTTGCTCTTTGTCCCCTCTTTCTGGTTATTCAGATCTTTTTCAGTTATTAATTCTGTAACTACCAATCGCCATTGGTGCATGTAATTTATAATTAACTGCAAACCTGTACTTTTCAAATTGGACACAGGGGCAGAAGTCAACATGCCTCCTATAAGGTCGTTATAGTCCATTGGGACAGATTATAGTTCTAAGCTTAGTGCTCCTAAAACTCATATTGATGATTTTTTGGCTTTTGCGATTTAATGTGTTAGTGAAATTTTCCTTCCAGCTGTCTATGAAAATAAAACACATGGCTTTGTATTTACTATTGTAAATACAACTAGGACCGTACCCCTACTTAGCCTTATATAATCTTGTACGAGTCTCAATCTTATTTTTTTAAATGTTGGGGCACTAAATGCTCAAAATAATCCCAATTTTCAAAATTTTTGGGCTGAAAACCAGATGATTTTACTGGTCTCAGATATTTCCCAAAAATTCTTTATTTAAATTATTTTTAAAAATAGGTTATGCCTAAGAATATCCCAGCTACCAGAGTTGGTCTGAATGTTTTAAGTAAGCTTAGAGTGCGTTTAGATGATCTTGAGCTGCGTGGCATTATTGAATGTTGTGAGGATGATGAATGGGAATCTGGTAATTGATGACCTTAAAGATCTTAATGAAAATTTGGTTCGGGGTTGTGTGTTCATTCCCACCTTGAGGAGATAAGTTCTAAGATGGACAATACAAATTTTGTAGCATTTTTGATTTCAAGGATTGGTTTTATGCGTCCATTAGGTCTAAGGGTGTTTCCTAAGTATTTCCAATTACGGGAGTGTACATTTCGATGACGTTCTATGTTGAACGAGCACCATGGAAAGGTTATAGAAATTAGTTCAACAGGTTATTCAGGTTGCACGTAAAATCAATATAATATTCATTTAAGGGAAATTTCAGTTATTTTTGGATGTTAAATTTTTAGTTTTGGAATTTGATTAGGATGGAATTAATTCTTATGAGACTAGGGTACAGGTTATTCAGGACATGGAAGTACCTGCTTCAAGGCAGAGCCTGCAGTGTCTTTTGGGAAGTCAATTACTTAAGACCATTTGTGCCTCACTTGTCAGATATTTGCAACCCATCCCTCGAACTGATGAAAAAGGATTCCGAGTTGTCCTTGAATTCTCCCCGCAGTAGCCAATCAGAGCTTTTGAAAAAGTATATAGCATGTATCGCTAACCCCTTTTGTTACCTCTAAGCCTCTTGACATAAATACTGACGATAGTAAGTATGCCCCAGGTGCTACTTTAAGGTAAGCCCATATTATATACTTCCCGATCTCTTATAGCCACTGAACAAAATTATGCTCACGTGGGAAAAGAGATTTTTGCTGTCTTAATCGCATTCAATAAGTTCCCTAACTCTTTTTATGGTCACGATGCTGTAAATGTTCACTCATATCCTCAGCCACTCACTTCCATCATCTTAGAACCCATTGGTAAAATTACCAATAATCGCCTCCACCGCCTCCGGCTAAAACTATTGGCCTATTTCTACACGCTTAAATATTTAGCAGGCAAATACATGAATATAGTGGATTTACTATCCCGAGACTGTAAAAATAGCCTTATATAAATGAAAGTACGTATGGCATAGTACATGTGATAGCTGGTGTAACCTTCGATGTTCAATTCAACCATCCATACTTACAAAGTACAAAGAAAATACATCTGTGGGTTAGGTTTTAATCAAAGTAGTATTTAATTACTATATTAAAGGTTGGCCTAAATCGTTATCATATTGCTCAGAAATGACATTACACTGCATGATGATCTTCTTTACTATACTGAGCGTCTATTGGTTTAGTTAAGCTTAGGCACTTCACCCTAGAGAGCCTTCAAGCAACTCATCCCAGTTTTGATAAAGTCAAGGCTTCCGTTGGCCAGTAATTAACCTGCGTACTGAACATATTGCAATCTTTTCCAAAGTGCCAAAATAAAGGACCTGCTAAACATAATGACATCCCTGAATTAACGCTGTGTTTAAGTTGACACTAATTTTGCGGAGTATATTGGTGATAGTATCTAGTTAGTGTAGACCATCATTCGCGCTAGATTGAGTGTGAGAAGGTCTCTCTATTAAGTCTGCCTCCTATGCTATGAGTAAGCTCATCTTTGCGTGTTTTGGCATTTTCGAAAAATCCATGGCTAACAACCAACCTTTTATCTCATTCAAATTCAAACTGTTTGCTCTATTATGAAACATTGAATTGATAACTTCAGTCCCACCATATCTGCAGCAATGGTTTGGCTTGGAATTGTCAAAATGTTAAAAAAAAAAACACAATACGATTGTTGTGACCTCCCGTTTTTCTTTCTTGATTATATAAATAGTCCAGTTGCAGGGATACCATACTCGCCAGGTCAGCTTCTTCAAAGTCACACACCCTTTGAGTCCTAATATTTTTCGCCAATAAAATACAGGACTATTAAACGATTATATGTATTGAAAAATTTATTTTATTAATTATTTATTCCTTAAAAAAAATCTTCGAATGTGGTGTTTCAGCATAATTTTCCAAAAAAAGTATAACTGGAAACATGGATATAGATACATAAAAACCGAGATTACGAAATTCTGAACATAGTGGTACCTATATTAATATTGTATAGTCACCGCTGAAAATCTGCCTAAATTTACCTAAAACAAAATAAATTTTCTTGCTATTTTGAATCTGCCTGGTGACGCGCTATTGCAGTTCCTATTCTTAACCGGCCGCGTGGAGCGGGGGAAGGAGACCCAGCAAGAGCAGGTAAAGCGAGAGAGAGGAAACAAACGTCTGCGTCTGACTGGATAAAGTTGCTTCGAAGCAGCTGCCAGGTTTTGCTGGTCCCGTAATTTTCAATCTTACCTGTGATTTTTCGGGCTGTTTTTTCTTCCAAATAAAACTGGTGCACATAAGATAATTTCCTCCCAAAAATATTATCATACAAATATGAAAAGCTTTTTACAACTTGCCAACAATTTACTATTTGCGAATAAGGCTCTTTTTGCACACACATATTCAAAAAATGTCTTAGAATTCTGGTTTGGATCCCGGCCCCGTCAGAATCTGTGTTTGATAACTGACTGGAATATTGTAACCATGGCACTGGATAGTCTAAGAATAAGTCTTCTCTGAGTGCTTCGGCTTAGTCCGACATCTTCATTCTGGGGCGATTCCAATCCTATTACATCCCTCAGCCACTCACGTCACCACCTTCTGATTATTGGGAGAATTTGGAGGAAATTCACCCGCATTTGCGTGGAGGGAGAGTGGAAAATCATCTAGGTAAACCTCCCTCGGTGAACCCAACCAGAATCAAGCCCCAACCTCCCCATCTTCAGCAGTCTAATCCAGCACGAGAGTAGAGTGTTGAACCACGCCGCCACCGAAGTGGGTAACTACCATCTTCTTCTCACCATAAAATACTTAAAGAATTTCCATTTCCCTTACCCTGTTTATTATTATTATTAGCAGTGCGTCTTACTACCCGTTCGGGTTATACACACTTACGGTAATGTGTAATGGTAGGGTGATTGTGAGAGGAAATAAGGACCTACAGTTTAACGTGGAATCTGAACCACGGTGGAGGCCTGGTATTCCTCACATTCACAAGATGTCTTGTCAGAGGTGAAGGAAGGGTTTGGTAATCAGCCTTACCCTGTTAATATATAAACTTTTAGATAGTTACAATTATGCAATCACCAGAATTTATGTCAGCTGAATTGCAACTAGGGGTAGAATCATCGCATTTAATTCTTTGAAAAGCGAGTGCCAACAATGTTCTTATTCAGTAAAAGTACTTTTTTTTCTCCAATACTTTAAAGATATTTAATATGTGGCTTATTTTATAGAACAAAATCTTGCTCTACCAAACTTTGATTCGGAACCAGTAACATAATAAGTCTATAGTTTCCCTAAATCCAAAACTCATCCAAAAATGCTCCTCTTCCTTCCTTGGACCTTGGCTATATTTTGGCGCAGGAATATTTTTGTAGAATTTAATGCCGGTAGTATTTAGTATAGTAATAAGAAATTATCAATGTTTTAATTGATATATAAAAAACTATCATAAATGGGATCATGTTTGTTCTCATGTAATTGCACCCTATTCCTCAGTTCCCCCCGTTGATAAAATATTAGGAGGGACGCTACGTCCCCGAATCCCCATAGGCCGTCATGCCGGTGCCACACCTCACCTCTCATAAATGCAGCTTATAGGTTCATCGTAAGGACTTGTTGTACACCCCTGCATCATTCACCCATGCAGACCTTGTTGGTGATGGCGGGAACTGTGTGAAGATTATATTTACTAACTTACGGCAGAACTTCAATGCAGCCAGAGTACATAAATTAGAAACGTGGACTGCAAACCGTTTTCCACTATTGTATTTCAATTTTAATTTTAGCTCTGTACTAGATCATGTGTTTCTTACTATTGAGCCTGGTTAAAATGCTATTTTAGTAAATGGATTAATAGTCAACAAAAATAAGAATGAGGCCAGACATTTTAAGGTTTTTCAATTGGTCAAAAAAAATTCTATATTTGAATCTTATTTTATATTTATACCATTCCACATTTAATGGTTTCTTGATGATTTTATTTTAGAATCTTACGACTATAACACTCAAAAAAGTATTTTTAGCCCAATGATTTATTTCGACCTATAATGATCTTTGCCAACACAGGAATGTAATAAAGGAATTACTTTGAAATGAATTGTATCGTTCGTCTCCAATAAAAGTTTATATTTTTGGCAATATTATCTTGAAAATTAACAAAACTTAAAACCCTCATTGTAGATCTGGGGTGGGCAACACGGTCACCAATCGCCACAAATGGCGAATCCGCCATAAAAGTGTGATGAATTTTAGTTTGCCAACTCTCACAGTAGAATAAACTTTTTCCTGATGGTGTGTGTTTGTGTTAACTTGATATTTTCTAACCATCATTGGAAGCTTTCCTCATATGGATCGAGTTCAAATATTCAGCCAATGTTTATGTAACTTGTCACATAAAAGGAGTCAAGAATTTACATAAAAATGTTTAGCATTTTCAATACAAACAATGTTCATTATTTATGTCAGAGACAGTTGAAACTTGGTAGCTAAAGTGTAAATATTTTATTAATAAACTTGTTCAAACAGTGTGTGTTGTTTTAATTGTATGATTGAACGATTTCTTAATTTTGACATGGTGTGGCAAATTTAACCTCTCATTCACCACATCTGTGGCTCCATTGCAAAATGTTGCCCACCTCTGTTGTAGATGAACCACACATTTGATTTCAAAGAACTTTCCTTATTGCATACCTTTGTTGGAAAAGATAATTTTGGGCAGAAATATAACACTGGGCTATTTACACTTTTAGAATGTTATAGTCTGAAAGATTCAATGCTAAGGCCATCATATCTTAGCCAAAAAAGAATATATAAAAAAAAGTTTGCCTTTTGTTTTGAATTTTCATCAGGAAACCATTCAATGTGGAAAAGTAAATATATGAAATAATATTCAAAAATAGATTTCTTTTAAACCCCTTGAACAGCCTAAGGCTGTGATATAAGTATGTTGTGAATTAAGAAGAGCTTAACACACATTAAGAAAATACACATGCTAAGAGTGTTTTTATTACAGCAAATAGTCATAACTAAAATTTATATTTATTGCCCTTTCGTGTAGCCAAAGTGAGCTCCATAAAAAGTCAATAAATCCTCTCCTTTGACAAGACATCCTTTTTTCAAAATGTTTTATTAAAATAAATGAAAAAAAAAGGAAATAACCATGGCATTACTTCTGATTTTAGAGTTGATTTAAGATACAATTATTTTTAAAAATTCGAGCTATTTGTTATTTAATGTCAAATTTTTCTCTTAATTTCGACCCCAAAACAAAAATATTATGATCTTAGTTCATGTTCATTGGTCATATGACTTGTAAATAAGATTTGAGCCCCTCAAAGCCATGTACGGCTTTACGGGCAGTGCAAAATTTGTGTATTACGAGTGTAGAAGTATTACTGTGCAAATTAATTAGGACAAAGTAAAAAATCACTTTTTCAAAAACTACACCTTTATATACACTGATAAATACCTGTTTTAATATGAACTATGTCCTCCTTTAGCAGAAATTACCTCTTGAATTCGTTTTGGCATTGACTCCACTAATTTAGTGCACATATTTTTGACATCATCGTGGAACCACACTTTTATAGGATTTGTTATCATGCATTCTTTGGTTGTACAGTTCATTTTATCTAAATGTCTCTTCAAAATATACCACACGTTTTCTATTGGATTTAAGTCTGGTGAATTTCCAGAACAATCAAGCAAATTAATTTTACAATCCAGCATTGACCAATTTTGAGTTGTGACATGGGGCCAAGTCATGTTGAAATGTCCCGTCAAAAGTTTGCAAGAATGGAACAATTTTACGTCGTATTATTTCTGCGTACTTGGATGAATTCATCATACCTTGAACAGGGACTAAGCTTCCAGTGCCATTTGCTGTGATAAAACCCCAAAACATCTGTTTCACAGTTGCTTCGTCTAACGGCATTTGCTTTTTAACCCTGCACAAATAAATGGTTTTCATCACTGAAAATTACCCTTTTCCAGTCGTCAACAGTCCACGATTTATATTTTTTGGTCCCTGCTAAACGTTTTATCTTCATTTTAGCATTCAAATATTGTTTTTTCGTTGGTCTTCTTGCCTTCCGGCCAGCTTCCAGAAGCCTATGGCGTACAGTGAAATCACTAACATCAAAATCACTAGCCAATTTTAAGGTCTGTGCTTTTTTTTGTTGAATTCATTTTCCTAATTTCTGCTAAAAATTTTATCGGTTTGTGGAGTTGTTTTTAGTTTTCTTCCATATTTACCTCTCATTTTTGGAGACGATGATCCAGATTCATTGTATCGCGTAAGAATTCTTGATACTCTTGATTTGCCTACACCAACTGCAGAAGCGATATCTCTCACTGTCATAGAAGTATAATCCTTAAGAGCAATTATTTTTGCATGCTTTCTAGGAGTAATATCCGTTTTTAAATAGGTACAGAAAAGCAACACATATCTTACAGAGCAAAAACTAACATCCATTTGTCACCCCCAAAAGCTCACAAATGAAGCTAAAGTGACTATGTCCAGTTCAAAACCAGTCAAACCACATTCTTACTGTGAAGTTCTAAGTCACACTACCTCAAGGCAGATAAAACCAGTTTAAGTCGGTTTAAGATATCATCTTAAAAATCACATTACAATTGTGAGAAAAAAATATCGTGTCCCAATTAATTTGCACAGTATAGTAGCAAAGAAAAGAAGTTTAATGCTTAAACTAGAGATAGGTCAAATCCAGTATTTCTTAAATCTGAATCTACATTTTATTCTCGAATCTCGAATATGAATCCTAGCAAATTGTTAGAAACTTTAATGACTAACAAAGAGCCCACCATTACACAATATAGGCCTAAACTGTAAATTAAAATTTATTTCAATCATACTTTCAATTTTAATCAACCCCAACCACCCCTTGAAAAATACAGCCAAATTAAACAATCTGGACTCATATTATTGTTTGGAAATCAAATCAATAAAAATTTGAGTGTCTTTTAGTTAATTTTAAAAGTGTTGATAGACCGAGTTAAGTTTCTAAAAAAACATGTAAAATAAACAAACAGACTAGGCCTGGTTACCTTTTGATCAACTTTAATCATCACTGAAGGATTATAATTTATTTTAATAAGAAAGTAAAAATAAAAATCCAAGCAGATTGAAAAACAAACATAACTAAAACATGCCTAATAATCAAACATGCATTGGAAATAGTGAACTTAATAATGCCTAGGTATGTATTATTATTTTATTTTATATCTATTATCTATCTTTGCGTAGAAAACAAGAAATATATTCGATTCTTGCAATATATCGATTTCTGAGAATACATTTTATTTATAACACAAACATATTTTCGACTCTTGCAATATCTTTATTCCCATTTTATTAGGCAGGACTACGTTAGAATATTTTTAAAATTACTTCAATAACATATTTAAAAAAAAATAATAAACTCTTGGTCAAGATCAATTCAAAAACAAATTGTGAATAAGCAAGTCGTTATTTGATTATTAAAACTCGATAGCATTTACTAAGTGATCAGATTACCTGAATCGATTCCAAACAAACAATCGGTATACAATACGTAGGCCGGTAGGCATAAAGTTTTATCGGTGTCTTAACTGTTGACAGTATTTATTTTTCATGAAACCCAACAAATCGTGTAACTTAAGGATCGTATGAAACCAATTGGGGTTATTTGCATAGTTGTAGATAATTAAAACCAGTAGGGTAGTAATAATTAAGTCATGTTTATTTAATCATCACTCTGCTGAGTAAACATATATGTCATGGCGGCTGAATTTGTATCGTGTGTAATATGTTCTTATTTCTGTTAAAAAAAGTCATAATTTGTTTTATTTATTTCAAGTTTATTTGTAATCCTAGTTTTGATTTTCAATTTTTGAAGAGTTTTAATGTTTTCATTAAAATATTTACAAGAGACCTAGATATGTTCAATTGTCTGATGTGTGTGTGTGTTATATATATTATATAACACATTATTCTACTTTTGAAATTCAGAAATTATAAAAAAGTATTAGCATATTAACTCCACACACAGCCAAATTTGGCAAAACAAAATATGTATAATTAAAACTATAAATAATTCAATATTAATTTATTCCTATTTATCTGTAATGTAGGATTAATTAAACAGTTTTAACATTTAATAACAGAGATAAAAAAAACATATAGGAGTAAAATAAAATACTCTACTTGTACTTTTTACTTTGAGTGGCGTATCAACAATTTAAAAAAAAGGTTTTTAAGATTTATGATTTTAATAACGACAGTAAATTTCTTTTATCAGTAATGATGTTGCTGTCGAAAAGTATTAGTGAGGAATTACTGTTTGTCAATTAATAGATAAAAATAAATTAAAAAAAGATAAAATACAGTAATGGAAATCTGGTTATAAGAGAAACAGGTTTCTTACTGACATATGAAACATAAATTTAAGGACTAAAACTGTATTTTTCGTACTGCCAAAAGCTAAACACGCCAATAATAAATTGTAAAAGTACCAAATTTTATATGGATGGAAAACAATAACTTTTTTCTAAATTTAATGAACAGATAGGATTATAAAAATGGCAATCTAACTTTGTTGTCACTTACTTCACTATCCTTGGTTTATTGGTTAGTGCAGTCATTCTAGATTCAGTATATATTGTAGTATGGCTAGAATAGGAATTTAAGCGCTAAGGTGGATGGCAGATTAACTAATAGCTATCAGAGGGCATCTTAGTGCAAAACTGTAGATATAAGTACTTAAAGAGTTAATAGGTACTTTTAAAAGAATTAATACAAAGACGGTTTTAAAGCAACTTATTAAAAAATGGCAAATGCACATATATTAAGTTTTTTAAATACAAGCAATTAAAGAAAACATCGTATTTCATCGACAGTAGCACTAATGCATTTGTAAGAGAAGATGACACTGTTTCCCCTTGCCCCTAACAAGATCCCATCCTATGGGTGCGACTATCTCTGAACTGATGACGTGATAACAAATAAAGCATAAGAAGGGGTAGAGAAGTGGAGAGTAAAGTAAACAACAGAAAACAGCTAACGCTTGATCAAAGAGGATGCGCAAGATATTTCACGCTCCAGTGCATATTAAATCACAGTCTTTACAGTCATTCTTCACAACCATTTCAAAAATAAATATTTAAACCTGTAAATTCCAGGACTTTTCAAGGCCCAAAGCAATATAAGGACTTTTCCAGGCCTTGAACAGGGACACATTAAATTCTAGGTCTTTCAAGGACCGTACAAAACCTGGAGAAAGAAATACAGTGAATTGTGCATACTTTCAACATTGTGCGTGAACCATTTCGAATTAATTAGAGATTTTATCCTAGAACATAAATACACCATTCATACATATGTCTAAACTAGGCAGTTAGATTAAATCTGCTCCCTTCATGTACATTCTTCTAGGACTGCAACATTTTCATTTTATGATTACATAATGAATAATGGAGATAAGAAAATTTTCAAGTCAAGCGTAGGGAATAAAGGTTTTCTATGGTTTACTTTTTTGTTCAAAATGGCAGACACCATGAGCTATTTGCATGGTTACCATGGCAAAAGCCAGTGTTAGCAACTCGCGATTACCAATTACCCTGGAATTATCAGTGCTACCAACCTCACAACCACTAATTACCCTATGGTATCAATGTTACCAACATTGTGAGCATTAATTACCTTGTTAGCCTGTAACATAACTAGCACTGATAGTTCTCTGGCATATCTATGACTCACGGCCATTAGGGTTCAATAATATCAAAAATGGGTTCCCTACTCGTCTCTTCGCGTACACGCCACACTCAGTTCACTTCAGCCCTCGCCCTCTACCCTCCCACTGACCCTACTTCCCATCTCCTCCCCCCAGCAGACTCATTGTGCTCCAGCCCTCCCTCCACCTATGCCCTTTGCCACATGTCTTCAGTATTTCTCCCTACTGGGAGTCTGGGATGAATTCCTATCATGACTAGAAAAAGAAAGTGCAGTGTTATATCCTCATCCCCCTTTTCAATGCCAGTCTCCCATGTTTGATTCATCAACACTGTAGACAATATAAAGTGCAGGGTGTCTTCCTACTGAATCAAGGGTCATGGGATCAAAACCCAACAGTGCAAAAATAGAGGAATGTAGTATTTCTCAACTCAGATGTAGAAAGGGATTTGATGAACACCTAAACAAAAGTCTTTCATAATATCAGAAAATACAAATGGTAGACCCTGTTCTTCATTACTGCTACTATATGATGGAGGTGATTATCTGTATTGTATTCAAGATCAGGTAGTCAAATGAGTGCCCATGTTTGTTTACTAGGCAAGTCTTTTAGTTGTGATTCAACCATAACAAGATATAATTTCAGTTAGCATGGTACAGTCAGTCTGTTTGCATCACAGCTGCCTGGATAACATTTCTCACAGACTGAAACAACGTTGACTAGATCCAAATTGTGAGTGCTTCAAAGTGGGTACAAATAAGATCAATAAGATGTTGCAGTTAGCATAATACACAGTCAAAGTGATGTCTAGAGAGTGTGGAGAAGATTCAGACACACAGGACTATTGAGGACAGACCTCGCACATGTCGACCTCATGTGACAGCTCAAAATTGCTACATCCAGATCTCTGCATGGCAGTGCCTTGAATGCAATGACATTGTCTGAATAGAATGGCTTGCACAGTCACAAGACATGGATCTGATTTGAGCTTGTTTGGGACATACCTAAACCAGCCATTTGTCATCGTCCCTGCTCGTTTGAGATTGTGCAGCAGCAGCGTCAGAAGAATGGGACAATCTTGCACTAGAGGACATGAAAAACATCATTCCAAGCATGCCGGCTACAGCAGAGATCTTCCTTAAAGGGGGAGAACACACTACTGAACAGACATGTAAAGATGTCTGTTGATGGGAGGAGAAAATGATTTAGAGTGATCCTTGATTTGACTTCTTATAATTGTCTGTTTCCTTAAAATCTCTGTTCATTTCATGAGTTCCCAGTCTCAAGGTGTTTTGTTTAGATTGTTTGTGGTATTATGAAAAACTTTTGTTGATGTATCTAATTATAATGTGTGCCGAGTTCTCGTCCCTTATTTTTGGGACCGCGCGCTGCGCGGTTTGCTCGTTCCCCCTCCCCCTTCTTGCCGTGCGCGGTTGGCTGCGCAAGGCCTTGTTGCGCCTGGCGCGTCGCGTCGGGTTGAGTGGCTTGTCCCCTCACTCTGGTTTAGGATTCACGCCCATGAGGGCCGATTGTTCACGAGCCGTTGGCTCTTCGGTTCTAAACTCGTTGAGAGCAGTTTGGAGTGACTGCGAAGTTGTAACTTGCGGGAATGGAGATGGGGTTTCTTTTCATATACAGTTGTGTAACCAAATCAACCAAGGAGTAAAATTAGAGTCCTGAATAAATACTTGTGTGACAACATCCTGAGTGCCTTCTTCGTACAACCCCTTCATAACGACTTGTTGTGCCGCGCCCCAAGTCTGGTGCGCGGACCCCTAACATCGACACCGGTGAAAACGGGGGCTGACACATTGTTGTCCACGGCATTGGATGGGTCCACGAGAGGTGTGGGCACAAATGTAATCTTCCTCCCTGTCAGATGTGTGAGATATAGGGGAAAGTAGTCTTCACTTATCCCACCACCAGTCACATTTAAAGTTGAATAGTAAGGAATGTAGTCTTTCTTCGCTCTTGTGGAAGAGATAGGTATAGCAAAGGAGTGATGAAATGTTTAACGTTTGTATTTTACCTCTCAAAAATAAAACTAAGTCTTTCATAAAGTTTGTTTAGTTTAATTGCAATCCCTATGTCACTTGTCATGCATGCATGCCTACTAAGGTGCTGGTTGAAACCCTGAAAATCAAGATAAAAGACAAAAAGTTAGATAGTTGAACCCCTTGATATTAAGAAAAAGGCCGTCAAATACCTGCACAGCGAGAGTTGCTAGCTATCAGAGGTATTCACATGTTTCTGAGGGGGAGGATATTATTATTTTAAGAATTTGGTCATATTAAGTGATTTGACTAAATGTTTGAATAAATCATAGAACCAAAATAATATAGAGGCTTTATATTTTAGCAATAAGGAAAGCCTGGTTAGTTTAAAAAAAAATATTTACTATTAAATATGTGATAACAAATAATTTAATCAAATATGTGTTAAATATATATATAATTTAGCGCCATGGTTTGTGTGTTTGGGCTAGACACTTATATACCAGTTATACCAATGGGTTAAGTATGGAGAAGGTTGAATTTAGAATAAGTGTACCCACATTTACACAAAGAGTGTGGAAAAAAACCCTCAATACACCCGACCAGGATCTCCCCAACATCGGCAGTCAAGTCTATTGTGAGAATAGTCTCACATTTAATACTTCCTATACTACTCATTCTCCTCATATTCTTTTATGAAATATTTAAAGTATTTAGGAAGCGTTTATTTGCTAGTAAAGGTAAAAAGGAACAATTTTATCTACCAGGCCTACACACCTATACATGTATACTTAATGGTTTTTGTTGGCCTTTTATGAAAACATAAGTTTAAGCATGTGATAAAATAGTCAAAATATACACCAATACTGTTATATATGATATTAAATGGGGCATATTCCATCGAATTACAATACATGTAGGATTATATAAATAAAACTAGCAGCTGCTTTATCATATCTACCGCATGAAACATCTTTATTTACAAAACACAACTTAAAAGACGTTTTTGCCCTTCAGCTTGGTCAGTCACTTAGTCGATAACACTCAATACCAAGATATAAACATTTCAATCGAGAAAACTCGCCTTACAATAAAACAATATTTTGAGTCTCTCCAAGTGGTGACAAACTGAATGCCTTGAGTTCAGGCCCCTTTCAGAGGAGCGTATGTGAGCTGCTTCATGGTTGCTGAAACTATCAGTAAAGCATTGTGTCTTATGTAACCTTTCGGTTGAGTGTGCATTTACTGTAGCTCAGTATGAAAATAGCTGTGTTTTAAATTGCAGCTGGTGGAGAAAAACGTAGCAGTATTCATGCAAATCAATGTATTGAAGAAAATTAGTTAACAGCCAACATTGTGGACATCGGCTGCAATGACTTTAGTAATCGAACAAATTAACTTTAGGATGGTTGTAAATGTTAGTGTCTCTCTTCTGGAGGGAACCATTACAAATAATATACAGCTTTCAAAAAGATGATACTGACATACGGACATAATTAACAAACTTTACATAGTCTTCTATAATTTCATGAAACCATGTATAAAATCAGATATGTTCCATTCTTAAAACTACTATTGGGTGCATCCACCATTTTCTATTTTTTTTTCTTTCTAATTTTTACTGCATGGGTTAAAACATTACCTCTTCTGGTTCGTTTATTGTAGAAAACCAACACTGGTTTTTTCTTACAAGTTAAAGTGAACTTCTTAGCTGATTAAGATATTAGATCTCATGAACCAGGTCACACGTGATTGTCTGGCTTCAACTAAATAGGCCTATGTTTATTTTTTCACCCCATCTTACTACTCACCCTAGCTATCCAAATTTGATTGCACTTTGGGGGCTTGGGATAAAGAAGTTATAATATAGTGGACATGAACCCGAATTTGAATAGAGGGAGAGTGAGAAACCACAGTACACCCAACCGGAATTTGAATCTCAATCTCACTGTCATCAGCAGTATAGCGTAACACGAAAGTGACGCCGTAAATCATGGAGCCACCAAAGCAGGTATATGCCAGAGTTAAACTTGGTAATGCCTTTACAAATAAATTAAATTGTTATATTTTAAATTATGAATTCATTCATGGATCAAATAGAATATGGCTTAGTCATACTAATATTATAAAGAGGAAAGGTTTGATTTTTTGTTTGTTTGTTTGTTTGAAATGAATAGGCTCCGAAACTACTGGACCGATTTAAAAAATTCTTTCACCGTTGGCAAGCTACACTATTCCCGAGTGACATAGGCTATGTTTCATTTTCAAAAAAATTAGGGATGCTTACTAAAACTTGAATAATCTAACCCAAGGTGTAAAAAAATAAACAAAAAACTTTCTTCAATCGCGTGCGCTGCGAAAACTATTAATGATAGAACAAAATGATGTATTACAATTTNGGAAAATACTCTAAGAGAAGCATCGCTTTTGCAATGTCCAATACAACTAAGAGAGTTGTTTGTGGTCATACTTTTATTTTGTCAGCCATCGGAGCCATTCAAATTGTGGGACAGTTTCAAAGATGATTTGTGTGAAGATGTTAGACACAGAATCAGACAGGAAAATCAAGACTTCGCGTTACCATACAATGAGAATATTTATAACGAAGGTTTGATACAAATAGAAAATAGATTGTTGCAATTAAATGACAAAAGTCTAAGTGATTTTGGATTACCTTCTTCAGTTCGTACAGAAAACAATGTTGCAGATACAATGGCACATCACTACGATACAAATGATTTGACCGCTTTCGTCAATGAAAACCTACCAAAATTAGTCCCAGATCAAAAACATGCTTTTGAGACTATAGTCGACAGCGTGAATAATGACAAACGAAAAATATTTTTCTTGGATGCGCCAGGGGGAACAGGAAAGACGTTTCTTGCTAATTTGATACTTGCTAAGGTCAGAGAATCAGGGAAGATAGCAATAGCAGTTGCTTCCTCCGGAATTGCTGCAACTCTCTTGAGAGGTGGCAAAACTGCTCATTCTACTTTTAAACTTTCGCTATCTGTAAATCTTGAGCAACAATCTACATGTTCTATCCGCAAAAACGGGCCTCTAGGTAAATTACTACAAGACACCTCATTAGTTATGTGGGACGAATGCACGATGAGCCATAGAGCACATATAGAGGCCGTGAACAGAACCTTAAAAGACCTCAGGAACTCCTCTGCAGTCATGGGCGGGATTACTTTTGTATTTGCTGGAGATTTCCGACAGACTCTCCCCGTTATTAACAGAGGTACGCGAGCAGATATCATCAAAGCATGCTTGAAATCGTCTCCCTTATGGACTTCGATTGAAACATTAAAATTAAGGACGAATATGAGAGCTCATCTTCATGGAAGTGACAGTGATTTCCCACAACAACTGCTAAAACTTGGTGAAGGAATTTTCCCTGCTCCAAATTTAAGCGGATATAGTGACATTATTCTGGATGAGTATCTAGGCCAAATACTCCATGATTTGGAAAATTTAATAGATGCAGTATACCCTGATATCGAGAATTTGCACGAAAAGGACTTTCATTGGTTGTGCTCTAGGGCAATAGTATCAGTAAAGAATGATACTGTCAACGAAATAAACAATCTTATCGTTCAAAAAGTCAGCGGTCAGATAAAAAAATACAAGTCGATAGACACTGTAACTAATATTGAAGATACAGTTCATTATCCACAGGAATTTTTGAATTCCTTGAACCCTTCTGGATTACCACCACACGAACTGACGTTAAAAATTGGAATTCCAATCATGCTTTTGAGAAATTTAAGCCCTCCAAGCATGTGCAATGGGACGAGGTTGCTTATTAAGGAGTTAAAGGAAAATTTAATTGTAGCGACTATTATGACCGGTCCAGCAGCTGGTCAACTAGCTCATATACCGAGGATACCGATGATCCCAAGTGATTTGCCAATCCCATTTAAACGGCTTCAATTTCCGGTAAAAACATCTTTCGCATTAACAATTAACAAGTCCCAAGGTCAAACCTTCGAATTAGTTGGGATCGATCTGCGAAATAAATGTTTTACTCATGGTCAATTATACGTTGGCCTATCGCGGGTTGGAGCCCCTGAAAATCAATTTATTTTGCTGCCACAAAATAAAACCACATCAAATATTGTTTACAGGGAGGCTCTTACTCAATAAATTAAATGGCTTTTGTTTTGCGGTTATGACCTTTTAACAATTAGTATAAGTATAAATAAAAAAAATATTGAAAAATGACAAAAAAAAAAGTGAAAAATAATATATAAAAAAAAATATAAAAAAACAATGTAAATACAAAAAAAAGTTTAAGAAAATATATTCACAAAAAAAAATTAATATCTTAGTTTTTTGTTTTCAATGAATGTTATTTTTTTAGAAACTCACTGTAAAACATTGTGTATTATATTATTATGCCCGTGCGAAGCCGGGATGGGCTGCTAGTAATTAATATAAACTATAGTATGTATGTTAATTCTCTGATAAAACTTATAAACACGAAACAGGAGAATGGCCCAAGGACTTTCTAGACGGAACCATGGTGGCACTAAAGAAGAAGAAAAACTGAGAAATGCAGTAACCACAGGACCATCAGATCATCTCTCATGTGGGGAAGAGTGTCGCAAGAATACTCAACAGACTGGAAAATAAAATGTGTGAGGAAAGAAGAACAATTTGGACTCAGAAAAGGGAACCATAAATTCTATTGGAATGATGAGATTAATTTCAGAGAGCCTGCTGGAATTCAAGGAAGACATCTACATTGGTTTCATTGACTAGCAAAAGGTGCTCGATAGAATGAAATTAAAGAAACTGATGGAAATACTTAAGAAGATTGGCATCAACTGGAGGGACAGGAGGCAGATTGAAAGCCTGTACCTGGGACAGCAAGTGAAAGTGAGGCTTAATGATGGAGGGACCAAAAGCGTAGAGATATGAAGAGGAGTGAGAAAGGGATGCTGTTTGAAACCCAGTCTGTTCAACTTGTATGGAGAATGGCTGGTCAGGGAAACCCTTGATGTGGAGATTTCAGGCTAAGAGGACACATCATTAACACAATAAAATATTCAGATTGCTGGCCAAAAAAAAGAAGAGCTACAGGAAATGATGGATTGGCTAGTGGAGATAGGAAGAAGATATGGTATGGGATCAACATAAAGGAATGGGGATTTATAAAAAATTAAGAACTGCTGAAAATAAATATTGATATTGGAGAACAGGAGTTGGAAAACAGAGTAGTTTAAGTACCTAGGAATTCAGCTGACAAAGGATGTCTTACGATTCCTTTCAATTGAGTGATCAAGCTTGGATCTTATTGATACATTGCACCACTGAATCCATACAAATGCAGGTACACTCCTCTAAATTCACTCTTTATCACACATAGCACATAATAATGAATAATGAATATCTAAACGTAAGCCCAAATGGGTTGCAAGAAATAGTGATTAAAAAAGTAATGCACTCATAAAATGGTCTTGTGCTTCTATCATTCGTTATGCTGTTAAGAAAATCTATCAAAGGATATTACATGAAGTTTCAGTGCCAGAGTTAGTGTAATGCTTTGCACTCCCAACTCTGACTTAAGAGCTTGGGATTTCATATGGTTAAAATTTCGGCTGGCTGCACTGAAGGAAAGTTTTCCAAATTGTGATTTATTTTTTCTCTCCAAGTAATTGGTATTCAATTTTTTTTAGATAAAATCCATTTCCACGTCCTTGTACCAACATGGTAATAATTATTATGTTAAACATACTAACAACACCTGCATCAACCACAATAATAACAATATCAATTGTTTCAAAGGCTTATTACAGTTCTTAAAAATAATGGATGTTATGTTCAAGTATTTTATTAAACTAAAAAATTTAATACAAACATTAACATTAATTATTGTTTCATTCAAAGAAATATAAATAAACATTAAAAAATCACAACCATTTCATTGATTGCATTTGTATTTAACATTTTGGCAGTAAAATAAGTAAAAGTAGATATATAAATTAGGATAAGTATAAATGTACTACTGCATAGGTAAACATATAAACAAATACTAGACACAAAATTTTTTAAGGGCTATTTCACATTATGGTGTCCAGCACTCCTTGGTGGCTCCTTAAATATATATCAGCAGATACCAGGTTGACTGGTGGCACCTCTACTTGAGAAGCAAAAGGATAATGTGGCTAGAATACTTACAAAACCACAAAGTGGTCTCCATTATATCATAGAGTCTGTCTATAATAATATAGCATAGTAAAAATGATTTGAAACGGAAAAGTGTTTTGACACAGATAAGTCTATTTATAAACAGGCCATGACACTGTTGTATTTTCATGGTGTCTTTACTGATGTCCCGTGCTCTTGGTGGAGTGAATAAAGTTTAACTACTGTACATCAAATGAACAGTGGCTAGTATTCAAATGCTTACTGCTCTAAAGTCAAACCTTTTACAAAATGTTTTATTTCCACACCAAAATATCCTTTTTTTCTCCTACCTTACAAAGGTATTTTGATACAATTATCAAATAATGTAAAAATCACTAATTATACATACAGTAATGACTTTTAAATTATTTCTTTTCTAAGCTATACATCTTACTTTTTATTTGGTATATCTATATGTTATACTGATTTAAATACAAAGGATGAAGAATTGAGTTTCAATCAAATCCAGCAACATTCATCTGAACCAAGTATGATTAAACTAAAGGGAAAATCCAAAAAAGGGCAAACATGCCCAATGCACGGTGACTAAGATTTCAACTGAATCCTAACCTACTAGATTAGAGCTAAGCTTATCAGTCAATCTCGCTGGGGCTTAAACAATCCGATTGTTTTAAACACAATTGATGGGGTTGGGGCAATAACATGATGACCCTTATAGATTTTGATGGGATATTTTCACTATTTAAGCTTCTGTGATATCTGTAAAGCTAGCTATAAAAACAAACAAAATGTTTGTTGATATTAGCTATCTTATAGGTCTTGACCGATTATAAAAGCAACTTGTAGTTCAAGAGGTTAGCTACCATAAATAATTGCTTGCACATTTTTCATAAAATGAAGGTTATCATGTTTTTGCCTCAACCTCCTCAATTGTAGCCATAGCAATTTATTAAAGTAATTTAGTTATTGCTGTTGTTTTCCACATTCTTTATGCAAATCGAAGTGCATTTTTTTTAAACTGCCCTCTTCATCCTTACCTCTAATTAATTCATTAATAACCCACAGATTGATATACTGATTTTGATTTAAAACAATAATAATTAATAATTAATGAAAGTTTAAATACCATTTTAAGCTCAAAGAGAGTATGTCTAGTCAGTGGATTAAAAACAATAAAATTACCACTAATAAAAACAAATGATATATCATCTTATTTAAGAAAGAAAAAATAAAGAGTATTTATTCACAGGAATCATGTGATTATAATAATAACTAACACATTTTTTTCAAATGTCATTTATAAACTTGCTTTCCATTCTTAGGTTCACATATCAAAAGAATTTATGAAATAGTAATTTAATTGTTAATCAACTAAAAGCCAGTTAAATTAAATTGTGATTTGAATTTTTTCATTTTTCTTTTCTAAATACATAAAAAGTTTTTTCATGTTATCTGTCTTGTCTTCTCTACGAGTTAGGGAAGTATTAGTGTGTGTTTGTGTGTTAAGTAGGGAGGGGTGAGATGGAGGTGGGCAGAGAGATATATCACACAGAAGTATATGAATAGAATACATATTGGCTAATCTTTTAGAATTGATAAACACTAGGACATGGCTGGTGTTTGTTTCTGTTTACAAGTGTAATATAAATAAATAGGTTATTTATGGGACCATTAGCAGCTTAAAGCCTTGTTCAATGAGTGCGCTCAAGAATGAGTGGAAGTTTGTTAAGACAATGTTTAGGTTTAAAGGCTATTAAGTGATTCATCAGAGTGGCCACTCAAACTTTAGAATAAAATCTCGGCATAATTCCCGGTTTTCCTGGTAAAAAAAACTCCAGAATTATTAAAAAGCTTTTCTTCCACGTGAGACTTTGAACAAATGATTTTAATATTCTTTTTTTGTAAAAGGTGTGTTGAGCACACCATAAAATGTTAGTACCTCAACAAGTATTTATATTCAATAACTTGGTAAGTAGACTATTGGAGTTCTACACAATTCATACCATCTAAAACCTCAACTATATCTTAAAAAAACAAAAAACAAACCACATTAATTTATTTCAAGAAGAGTTTTTGTAAAAGAAAAACAAATCTTAAACATATTTTGTTGGAAGATGTTGCCATGAATCACCACAGATAAGACCTCTCCCTTCCCCCTATAAAAACAAAAAAGGGTGCAGCCATGGAATTACTTTACAATCGAATCACCCTATTTTAAGGGTCTGGATCAGAACGTTATTATTCAACTTGTGATGTGTGCTCAGCCACAAATAAAGAGTAGAAAAGTTAAACAGTACTATGTATACAATAGTGCTACCTATACCCAATGGCGGCAAAACCTTATTTGTGAAAGAAAGCGAGTTAGTCGAAAGCTTTTAAAAATAATCGTCCTAAATTTAAAGTGGAATACAAAGACTCAACCCTGGAATTTTTTTGAAAACTAAGACCCCTCTCCAGGATATTTATTTAATGTGATCCTTGCCTGAATTTAAAAAAAAAAAATCAAAGGTTTCTAGAATATATTTGAAAAGGCCTCAGCAACTTTCTTAATATTTGATGCTACTATAAGTGATTTAGAATGATCCTTCCCTGGATTTTTCTTTTGAATTAGATGGCTCTATAAGATAATTCAAGCATCTCCCCTGGGTTTTTTTCCTGATGCTAAAAATTCCAGTAAAATTTCCGGTTTTCCTGATAAGTGGCCATCCTGTTCATATTCACTGCATATAATCCATTATAAAGGGTCTCCCTAATAAAGTGTCAATTATTTTAACATTTGTTAATACTAAAACTATGATTACTTGCCCATCTTAATTTGTCTTAAGGAACAAAGAATAAAACCAAAACTATATTAACTATTTCATATAGCTGATATTTCATATCAAAGACCAATAGACAGCAAATGTTGTGTAGTGATGAGATTGACTGTATCTTAAGGTGCATGCAAATGGGATAGGGATAGTGATAATACCGTAAATTGGGGTGAGTAGGAACAAAACTTCATGTAATAAGAAAAACATTGCCCTAAAAAATTACTCTTTTAGGGATGTTTAGTTTTTGCCAGTTGGCTAAAATTAAAATACATTGGGAAATCAAGTTTTGTGTTGTTGGCATCACCGCTTTCAAATTTACAAGAGTGTAAACAACGCCGTTAAAAACCACGGATATTTGACATCACCAAAACTTCTCCTGCAAGTACAAAATTACTGTCAATATAGACGTAAGATTATTATTTTTTGATTTCCTGTAGGCCTATATAGCAATATGTCATAATAACATTTTCATTTCTCTTTCACAGTGAATGTGAAAAACAATTACTAGCTGTGACGTCATAGATTTGTAATCAGTGGGGTGAATAAGAACACAATGTTTTTGTGTTCCTATTCACCCCACAAATATCAATTATGTTTTTTATTACATTTTTCTCATAGAGTAATGTATGTTTCATGTGATGACTACATATATTACTCCTAAGAAGGGGGTATTTACTTTTTTATACTATAATGTGTTTTAGTTGCAGGTTTTGACAAACATGCCACGAAAATATCAACCTATAGCTCTAAAGAGCATGAATAAGAAGTAAACACCAAAAGATCTAGAGCTAGCCATTTATGATATCAAAAAAGGGCTTAGTTACAGGAAATGTTCGCAAAAGTTTAATATTCTGACTACTCTCTCTGTGGGGTGAATAGGAACACAATTTTTAAAAAAAATATATAGTTAACTTTAAAACTTTCTGATGTCTTGGTATCCAAAAAAGAAGGTAGAATCCAAATAATTGGCTAGAATAATTTTATTTAAGAAATAGTTTTTTTGCATTCTAAGTTGAAAATCGTTCCTATTCACCCCATTTTACGGTATTTAATTAAATTAATATTGTATGATATAATGATCATTACACTTTTACCAATCATTAAACTGTTGCAAAAAAAAAAAAATATATATATATATATATATAAGACAATCAATTTTTTTTAACCAATAAATGCACATTTGCTTACAATAGATCAATAGATTCAAAACTATGGACTGAATATTTTCTAAATTAATAATATTATCTCCAAGTGATTCCTAAAAATATTGATATTTCTCTCACGCTAAGACTTCTTTGGCGCAATCACAACCTGAAGTGTCAAGATAAGAGTGGAGAGATAGGTTATGATCAAGGGAAGAAGGTAAATATAAGTTTAATTGAAGACACTACAAAAGGGAAACAATAGTTATTAACAAAAGCTAGAAAAAGTTTCCTCTTCATAGAAAAAGCTAAAACAATAAAGTAACATGTTAATATTAAATATTTTTTATTAATTTTAATTCATAACTTTCTATTGACTAGATTCCAATGGTCTTGGCAGGCAGCATTTATTACATAAAAGCACTTGTGAATTTAGTGACCAATGCAATCTTGAAGATAAGATGGGCTTTATTTAAGTTACTTAGCAACCACATTATAACATGCTTATAATGCATCCAAAACCATAATAAAAATAATATATTTTATGAAAATTGTGATTTTCTAGGTTTAAGTTTTCTTTTTATATTTAATATCGGTTCAACTAAAACTACATCAGCATTTCCATGATCAGATTCATTATTTCCAGGTCTTCCTGAACTAGGTCCAGTAGCCACAACATTATTTAGTGTTTGAGCAAATTTATTAAGCAAAGGAAATATTTTTTGTTGATGCAGATATACTAATCCAAAAATAATGATTAACGGAACTGCTAAATACGAGCTATGACCTATATCTTGTTCAATATGTTTACTTTGAGATGCAAAAAATAGTTTAAAGTGTTTAAAGGGGCAAGTGGCCTTGAAATGTAAAGTTTGAGTAGTATAAATATGGGTTGAATATGGAAGAGAAGAGTCCAATAAGAGGAAATAACCACGCCCATCCACAGGTATGGATGGAAAGAGAATCAGGCCTGCATTATTAGTATTTGTTAACGATTTTCCAGTTAACATATCCATTTTGATGCTATGAATAGGATATTCTGGAGCATCTTCAAGAAATAATTTGACACACAACGTCTTCAAGTGTTCTTGAGATGAAGCTTGAATATAAGCAGAGATGTCCATTTGGTTGATTGGGTGGAATGCAATAAGTCTCAATCCTGTAACATCATTTTTCTCAGCCTGCAAAAATCGACAGCATTGATATTAAAATGAATTTACATATACAAATTAATCATGTTTATTAAAAAACTTGATTTATAGAAATTCATACCACATTTAAAGTTGTATAATATTTAAATCTTGAATCACCAAAACAAATGTGCTTTTATATTATTATTTTTATCTAAATACTAATTAAGTATAAAGTAGTTTGATATGGTTTCCTTAAGGCTACACCTACACATCTTTTAATATTTAGAACATTAAAAAGCTACTTTGCTTTTTTATGTTAATAGTTAGTCCCAAAAAACCTTGTTAGGACCATAAATACAATAATTTAGGCGTTATTATTTATTATTAATAGCACCGCGTCTTACTAACCGTTCATGTTATACACACGCTAATGTGTAATGGTAGGGTGATTGTGAGATGAAATTGAAGACCTACAGTTTAATGTGGGATCCGAACCACGGTGGAGGGCAGGCATTCACAAGTCGTGATTAATACACGTCTTGTCAGAGGTGAAGGAAGAGTTTGGCAATCAAATAAATCTGTGCCGGGACCGAGTATTGAGCCCCAGACCCCCAGCACTGAAGTCTGACACCTTACCCCTAGACTGCCAAAGTCACCTTTTTATTTAGATTAGAATTGGGTCTGGAATGCAGTTTGTAGTTTTTGGATGACATGTTTTTTATTAAATATTTGTGTAAGCCCTGAGCCAACCCAAAACAAACATCCCCTCCCCCATAATTTCATATTTAGACAAATAGGGGAATATAAAAATAATAAAGTATCATATCTGACCGCATGGCAGCTCCACTATCTTACTTGTGCTTTCTAGCAGTGAAATATGGAGCTAGATTTTGAACCTCAATGGCTCATGTAGAGCTGTGTTAATATAAAAGTGTCTTCTAGTATTTATAGATTGAACGCTGCTAGTGTACATACTCTAAGTACCACAGCACTTTTTTAACAAGAGATAGGAAAAGAGTAAAACGAGGACAGGGTGGAGGTAGTGTTAAGAATAGAACGGTCAACCAGTAAGACAGCTTTTTTGAGTGAGAGAGAAGTAATGCAGTGGTTGTAAGTATAAAGGAATATCTGTGGATTTTAAAATAAAATCCCTATATAAAACTATCATAAACATACCTATGAAAAAAATTGAATCAATTTAACTGAGGGTAATTATTTTTAAAATGTGTTGAGGCCAGTTATAAATTTAATGAGTTGTATCTAGATTAACTTTGACGTTTTCATTTAAACTTGTGTAACCAAGCCTAAAATATTGAATGAAATTAAAATTATACAATTGAACAGTTGTTTTTAATATAAATAATGTATATTATCTTAGTGACATAAAAAAAAAAATTGGCGCTGAGATGATCAGCAAAATAGCTGATGGAGAGAGCCCTAATTATTACATAAAAAGAATACATTTATTGAAGTTTTCGCGCTAGGGTTGATTATATAACAATGAAAATATATGGAAAAGTCTTTAAAAATGTTTGTTTTTATAAAAAGTAGTGGTTTTCCAACAAAAAAAATTAAATATATTATTTATTTTTTTTGTATCATATCTAACTAGCCATTCTGGTTATAGGGATCTGCGAGTACTCTTATTCCGAGCTCCGAGCCCGTTACTTAAGCTTGAGATTGTGTGAAAGTTTTAAAGACTCGTCATTTTTGAGCTTCCACTTGATGTACTACATAATCAATTTTTAAAACGCAATAGTAAGCATAGTCTATTTAATTGAGATGATATCGGCATTCCCACTTATAAATCATTTGGTTGCTTAACAAATTGTTAAAAATTAATTTCAATTTTCACATTAATAGCGTAGAAAAGCATTAAAACCACTGTCAGCCGGTGAATTTATTCAATATTGTCTTCCATTTTAAATTATACTTGATTGCAATTGTTTACTTGTGTTGCCATGACAAAGCAATGGAAATAAAAATATCTAAGAAGATTACTAAATAATTGAATGATTCTTTTTACCTGGTCCCTTTATAAAATAATAATGTATGTTGAATTAAATATCAAGTAAATATTATTATACTAAATGTTTTCAAACTTAAGATATTTAAAACTCGTATTAATTAATATGTTTAGCTACAAAACTAGCTCTAGTTTAGTAACTATTTAATTATAAAATTAGCGTATAACCCGAACGGGTAGTAAGGCGCGGTGCTAAATATTATTATTATTATTTAATTATAGAATTATGTTGGTTAACCTGTTTAAAATCAATGTTTATCTTATTTTGCCAAACTTATTTATATTAAAAAAAACATTTACAATTTCATATTCTTTGCTAGAAATATTATTTTACCATATTATTTTTAATTTTAAAGTCTCAGCATCAACTTTTATAAGGATTAAAAGTTGAAATGAAGTAAATTTCTCAATAAAATAATGTCTAACAAGAGCCCGTATAACGCGCATTACAACTACACACAAAGGAATGGAAATGGAACAGAAGATGTCATAATGCACGATTACACCAAGGAATAATAAACAAAAGGTGACCTGGCGGTCTAGGGGTAAGGTGTCAGACTTCTATGCTGGCGGCCGGGGTTCAATCCCAGGTCCCGGCAAAATTTTATCTGTTTACCAAACCCTTCCTTCACCTCTGACAAGGCATCTTGTGAATGTGAGGAATGCCAGGTCTCCATCGTGGTTCGGATTCCATGTTAAACTGTAGGTCCTCCATTTCATCTCACAATCACCCTACCATTTCACATTAGCGTAAGTGCGTATAAACCCGAATGGGTAGTAAGACGCGGTGCTAATAATAATAATAATAATAATAATAAACAAAATACAAACACTTCAAATTTCTTTGTTTATGATTCTTACGTTTTCTTATTGGGTAAATTAAGTTACTGAAGAATATTTTGGGGAAATATTAGTTTATTAAAATGTCACTTTTTATTAACTTCTTATCAAGACAGTGTAGAAGCACTCTACAATAATGTAAAGTGATAGTGAAGGAAGCCAACCCAAAAGGATAGTTAGGTTAGGCCTAGATATAAACAAATACACTTCTCAATTTCTTATTACACTTTTACACTTCCCACTTTTTCAAATTTCCACAGTTGCACATCATTTTGAATTTTCGGAAATATTTATTTTTCATATGAAGAGACATTAATGAAAGTAATATTCCTGAAAATTAAAACGAATGTGCAACTGTGGAAGTTTCAAAGAAGTGGAAAGTGTAAAAGTTTAAGAAGACATGAATAGAGAAGTGTTTTTGTTCCTATCTAGGCCTAGCCTGACTCCTTTCAGGTTGGCTTCCTTCACTATCCCTTACTTTACATCACTGTACAATGTTTCTACACTGTTTTGTTAAACATTTCCAAGCCATCATGCAATTATCAATTTTATTAACTTTTTTTATAATTATTGTTGGTGTAATTTTAATGTCCTTAAAGATATTAGTGTGAAACCATTTTAATCATTTTTTTATTAGATTATTATTTGAGTGTTGTTTCTATTTTTAAATTGTTTTATAAGTGTTATTTCTAATTTAAAAACAGATATTTCCATTGTTTAACTTTTTTTTTCAAAAGTATTTACTCTATATAAAAATGAATCTCATTCATATTTTAAGAACAAGTGTTCTAATATACTTTAACATTTTAGAACTATTAATATACTCAAACTCGGGAGCTTTCAGAAATACTCGACTCAAATGAAAAAACCCAAGCTCGCAGACCCCTATCTGGTTATACACATATTTTTAAGATAAATAGAAAGTGGCAGGCTCAACCTTAAGACATAAGTATAATCAATATGTTAGTTGAAGAGTGTTTTTTAAAGTTCGAGATTTATATGTGATTTGCACAATAATTTTTGAGAAATAATGCTGCACCAAACTTTACACCTACTACTACTGTTTAAATTAGAAAACTTAACATTTCAATTTCACAATAGATTTATTTAGTAGACA
>CABEEJ010003937.1:0-41054 GCA_901482245.1 Timema douglasi
CAGTAGTTTCGGAGCCTATTCATTACAAACAAACAAACAAACAAAAAATCAAACCTTTCCTCTTTATAATATTAGTATGACAAATTCAAGTTTATTTTTCTAAAAATAAATAAATTTGGGGGTAATTTACTGATAAATGAGTGTTTTAAATATGAACATTTTAAAAATTGCTTGAAAAATTGTAATTAAAATATAAATCTTAACGTGTTTCATGGGATTATTAAGATATTATCTATGATTATTTGAGGAAAACTTATATAAGACACGTTTACTGATAAGAAAGTTGTGAAAATCTGGGTTCATAATAGACTATAATGGATAACCCCTTTCGGTAGCCGCATGGCCAAACGTGCTACTCTCGTGTTAGACTATAATGCTGATGATGGAGAGATCGAGGTTTGAATCTCTGTCGGGTGTGTTTTCAAAATGGTTTTCCACTCTCCCTCCACGAAAATTCTGGTACACTTTCTATAAACACAACCCTCCTCATCCCTAAAACCATTAGTGCAATTAATATATAAGCGTTTAGCCCGAACGGGTAGTAAGACGTGGTGCTAAAAAAATTAGACTATATGTGAAAATGTGTACAACTGCGTTTTCTATCAGTAATATTTTCAAATTTAAAGTCAACTTTAAAAATTTAGAAAAAAATCATACTAATAAATTATTTTGGACCTCAAGAGGTCATTAACAATTTCCATACATATAATTTTGAACCAATAGTTTAAAATATCTATCGCTAACAATGTTTAATTAGTATTTCTTAGTATTTATACATGTTGAGGGATAACTAAACCATTTCTTCAAATCGAAATGTTTTCCCCCAATTTTATTTTGTAAAAGGTGCTTGTTTAATTTGATCTAGTCTATTTAAATGTTAGCGAAATATATTTAAAAAAGTAATTAGAACTAATGTAAAAGTGCAAGTGACTTTATAGCCTGTAAATAAACATGATGCTTTATTAAAACGCAAAATACCGACAAAACAGACACGAACGTAACTGAATAACACTAATTAAAAAAGAGTTTTTCATTCAGATCATGTTTTAGTGACTGGTGGATACAAAAACCTGACATCCATCAAAAAAGAACAAATGGAAATATAAACTCATGCAGGAAACAAGGCCAATAATGAACACTTTAACAAGCTTCTTGAAACATGAGCCCTCCTACCCCTTTCATCTTACTTCATCAGTAAATAACTTACTTAGTCCATAACTCAGACCCCCTCACTCACCCCTTTAAAAAACCCTCCCCAGCCGCAAACTAATTCCTTATTTCAACCCTTTCTTTACACTTCATATTTCATCCTTTCGTCTTATCTTCCAAGCGGGTCTTCCCCCATATCAACACTTTTCAACATTTTCTCAAAACCATCTCTTTCTTCAGAGTGAAGCGGGAAAATGAGATTTTTCATCAACATCTTAAGATTTTCTTTTGTCTTGGATCTTCTCTAGAAAATATTCTTGCTCCCCGTTGAAAAGGAGACTAAAGTTCGGTTTCTTCTTCTCTTTAATCGGATTATCTGACTGATGTTTGAGCCCCGCTGAGGGATTTTGCTTTGCAATTGTTGCGGAAAGATTTGTAGGTGCTTCCAGTTTCATGGAACCTACATCCGTTTGGAGAAAGGGCCTTATCTTATGTAACGGTGTGAATGGCTTACTTCACACTCTCAGTCAATTAATTTGCCGAATGATGTTTATGTGTTGTCGTTGAATTGTATAGAAAGCATGTTCATACTGTCCTTATCATAGTCCTACCTTCAAAGGTCAGATGGAGGTCTAAGGGACCTTAGTTTGGTACCAGATGGCCAAATAATGTATTATTTGTGTCTAATTTCGTAATGTTTATCTGAAAAAAATTCTTTACATAAATGTTTTGATGTTTAGTACTATTTGTGATATATATGTTTATTATCATCATGTATAAGTTCCAACAGGTCAGTTATTAATAACTTAAATTATAAACCCCACGTGAATAAAATGGGGATATATTGTTGGTAGAGCACATTTTACAACGATCATCTCTCACTTTACACAAGAATAAAACTTAGGGTTTCCAAGTCAAAGTAAAGAATTGAACCCACTCTTCCTTGTCAGAATGGAGGAATTCTCCCAGATTCATAAAAAGCTAGATTTCTTTTTTAAACTATTTACGACAGATGGGGAGTTAAGCCCATCTATCAACGCAAACGTTTTTGGGTGTCCTAAGAAAATTTAGAGACAAAGATATTCTATATAAAGGATGCTACCGGCGCCTGGTAGATGTTGATTAAAGACCTACTTTTCAAAGAAAAAAAAGAGGAAAAAATGTAGAAAACTGTAGCCGAGGCTGCATTGTGGATCCAGTATAACAAATGGTAATAAATTTAAATCTTCCAGTTAAAAGATTCGTTCGTGTATTATTTTTTTCTAGTAGTGACAAGTTTGTATCTTTGTTTACAACCCCATCCCACTTTCTCATATCGTTTCACATAATAGCTTATAAAAGTTTTATTTGCAGCAAAAAGTTTGTTACATTTATTGACTGACGTGATCCAAATTGATCTGAAATGGAATCTAAAACGCTTAGATTTCGAGAGCTTAGCTCCTTAGTAAAACTCTTGTGAGGGCCAATAATATAAATCATTGTGAAATTAGGCTCTCTTTTTCTTAGGTATTTTCAGCACGTGATATAAATGTTGAGTTTATTTAGTTTGTTTTGCAGGTAGCGAATTGGTTGGGATCAAATCCCAGCCGAGAATACCAAGAGAGATATTCTTTAAACGTTTTCTCAATTTCCTCCAGACAAATGCGGTTATATTTCCTCTAAATTCATCCTTTATCATCCACCCCATTAATAATAAGTGGATAGCTTGGAGGAGCTCCATTCCATTGGTCAAATAGTCTAAGGCGTCGCTCTTGCAATAGACTGGACTTCTCATTACGGGGAGATCAAGTTTCGAATCACGGACGTAATTAGTTCCTATTCTTATAAACCGAAAGGGTATTGAGACGCATTTACCATAATATGAAGCTTGGCGGGATAGTAAATTGTGGTGTACAAAAACATGTATTATATGTGTGACATAAACGTGTAAAGGACACGTCCCCTCACGTTTGGACACAATAAACTAGAGATAGTAATGCTTGCTTTTCACCAAAAAATTCTTGAATCTTTGTGGTTGGACTATAGGTTGGTAAGCATGATGTGTGGGCTTAGTAAAGCCCTCAGAGAATTCATGTAACAATATAACGTTATGGTTGAAAGCTATGGGACCGACTGTAGATTGTCAAAAGTTAATTAGAGCTATGTGTACTTTTAATCAAGACTAGTATGGTTATTATTTGCTAAATGCTAGTAAATTTTTATTTAAATTAGCCAAATTACAATCTCAAAATAAGGTTGGGACCATTTTAGTGGTCCGGAATAGTTTTATTAGAGGGCTACGTGTTGAAAGTGACCGTGCTCATTGCGAAACTTTCATCGTGTTCAGAGTGAGCAAACATGTTTTTAAAATCAATTATTATGGTTCTTACCCAACCAAGCTCAACTTAACCTTTCATGGTTTCATAAATTTAGGGAAGAAGAACAAGACTGTGGTCGCTTCTAGCACCCATGGTAAAAATGTGGTCGCATACAGCACGATTTTAGCTGGGTCGTTCTGAACACGGTTACTTCCAGCACGACACCTATCGGAGAATGTATAAAATTAGTGGGAGAAAACTAATCTGACGTGACTTATTAGAATCGGGCTCCAGCTCTCCGAATCAAACTCAGGAGTCCTAGCTCCTGGTCGTTCCATGGCAGCAGACTTTCCACTATACGATTATATATGACAGTCCAAAATATTACAAGATGTATTTATAAGAATAACTACCTGCTAAATTCTTATAATTATTCTTTGGCTTTAGGAAATCGAAGGTTCTTTGCCACACCTACAAAAATATGTCCCCCTATCTCTATATTGAGCCAGTTCTATCCAGTCCATATAATTACAACCTATCTCTTTCAGATCAATTCTAATGTTATCCTGCCACCTGTGTCTGTGTCTTCCCAATGGTCGCTTCCCATTGGGTTTGCCACTCAATACCCTGAACACGGTTCTAGATTCTTCCATTCACGCTGAATGTCCTGCCCACCGTAATCTACGACACTTGACTATCCTAACAATGTCTTGTGATGAGTACAGGGTATATAACTCGTCATCATATAACCTCCTCCTCTCCCCAGTAGCTTCATCCCTTTTTGGACCACATATTTTCCTAAACACCTTGTTTTCAAACAACCTAAATATGTTGTCGTCATGTAGAGTAAGAAACCACGTTTCACGACAATTTATTTAGTGATCGGTCAATGTTGGTTACTTTTCATTTATTTTTCTATTGATCTCCATACGTTTTCACAAAAACTCTCACCGGTGGGCACGAGGACAAAATAATTAGTATCGCCTTGTCTGCTTTTCCGGTGATGAGACTCGAATTCCGACAAGTTGAACATAGAAGCGTTTCCATTTAAATTAGGATATACTTCCTTTAAATTTTATCTTCAATTTCCCTACTCCATTGTATTAAACATGTGGACAACCCAGATGGATAGTAGAATGAAGAGCAAGGTGGGGGGTGGGGGATATTCACAAATTAAGATATATATCACTAATTTCACTCAAACATATCCCCTATTTTAAGTTCGTCAGACCTACATAAATTTACCATGGTGTATGTTGTCAGCCCTGCTCTTGACGCAATAGAGGCCAGGGGAATCCTCCCCCGACAGATAAAGTGGCCGGTGTTGGAGGGCGACAATAAATCTCCTCTCGGCATAAGAGCGGGCGGGTAACCGTAGCTTTGCAAATCTCCCTAATATCTCACCGTCTCGGTTACTTCCCTGCGCCAATCCCCAAAATCTACAAGAAGAAATGAAATGCTTTAGACCGCCTTGTGTTCAAATTGTTTATTTTATCCTTGGAAAGGTAGGAATGAATACAATCTCAGAATAGATTTTATATTGTGCACACACACGTTTCAATTAATACATGAAATATCAGGCCTATTACATTGTATGTGATTTTTTGGTACAAATAAAAGTGGATTGGACCCATCCTTAGAAGGAACTGTTTTCTGCTTGACGTCATGGAAGGCAAGGATGAGGGAAATAGAAGCTTAGGAAAAAGGAGGATTCAAATATTGGATGACTTCAAGGAAAGAACAAATCTGGGAGCTGAAAAAGGCACAGGACTGAGCGCATTGTCGGTCTAAGTTAATTGATGAAAGGAATAAATCTGTCGTAAGACAGAACACCTAATAATAATGACAATAATAATAATAAATGCTATTCGATTTTTACGTTGTGTGCACCACGTTTTGCTATTCTTCCGGGCATGTTTACACTAAAGGGGTAGGGATAAGGAAGTTTGAAATATTGTAGGAAATGTACCCGCATTTTACATGGAAGGAGAGCCCTCAGTACACACCGTGGGAGCTCCAACCCTAAATTCCTTACCCATTATGTTAAGTGTAACGCGAGTCTGATACTTTAGACCACTCGTTCACTTGTGCAGGTTTAACCTTGTAATATAAATATACCCTAAATCGTGGGCATATGGGCTAGCGCATCAGTCGCATATGCTATGGTTTGGCAATAATGGGAGGTTGAGGTTTGAATCTCAGCTAGGAGCATTGATTTGTTTTAAACTAAATGTTTTTCCATTCCACCTCCACGAAAATCAAGAAATATTTTCTCTAAATTACATCTTCCTCGACCTTACCCCACTGTTATAAATATTTGCGTAATACAGATGGGTGGTTGTAAACTGTAAAAACCACAGCTATACATGGCTTTGGCTATGAATACATGAAAGTTAATCTAGTAGTCTTATAGACTGTCTAATAAGATTAGTTCTATGGCAATATGATAATTAACTACTCCCGTACTTAAAGCCATGTGCATTTTCTTAACACCGCGTTTTACTGCTCGTTTTCTTTATACGCCTATGTACTAATTACTTTAATGTTATAGGGATGAGGAAGATTGGATTTAAATTAAGTGTACCCACATTTTTGTGGGGGGGAATGTAAAACCACTTAGTAAATACCATCCTCAGTACACCCGTCTGGGATCGATCCCCAATCTCCCTGCCTTCGGCAATCTAGTATATTATATGAGTGACACCTTATACCATGTGGTTACCGAAGCGGTTCCGTGTACATTTAACCTCTAATTTTACCAAAATAGTATTACACATGAAATAAAACATACGACACCATAAACGAACGGAGGAGGAGTGGGATAAAATTGCTAATGTGTTTCTCTCTTCCAAGTGTTGAATGTATGAGATTATTTAATCAAAAAAGTCAAGCGATAATTATCTATAAACGGATATTAATATTTGTCTTGATTCCGATAAACATCAGATGAATTTCCTTTCACAAATACAAATAATAATTATATATCCTCGATTATGTTTTATCTACACATTTTGATTCCCAAGTCAACGAATTTAGGCCAAGCATGACAAATATTTGGATATATATGTATTTTTATAGTAGAGGGGATCACGGATTGGATGCAGGAATAGGCATGAGGTATAGAGGGGGGATCGAATCTACCGTTCACGCTCGAAAAGCTCATATCCTTTCCACTTCTCCCCAGTTGCGGGTTGTAATATCCGCGCTCAGGTAAAAACTCGCTTGCCCCATCCACACACACACACACACACACACACACACACACACACACACGAGGCACGAGAGGCATCGGTCCCTAACTTGCTTCTCATTTCCGGCGTCTGAACGAAAACTGCATCGCGACGCTTTTTTTTCTCGTTTTTTACATTTCCCCTCCGAATATTCTAACACACAACCACATTCTAGAAACCCCTAATTTTTTTAAATTCTAAGATTCATTCAGTTTTCAGTCAGTTTGGTTCGACTTCAGTCTTTGTTGATTCTTTCGTATGAATTTGAGTGGATTTTGGGCACTCCTGAGTGATTCAGGAAGCTACGTTTCGATCCTGACCAGCTGCTCTTGAAATGGGTGGGTGTGTCCACAGTGAAACTTTAGATTCTCACATCATGGAAATATTTGTGTCATTAAAAGGTGTACACCTTTTTATGTTTTCCTTATGTGTGTTTTTAAGGGAACGTCTACGCTAATGGCTTCCAAGAAAAATATTTAATTTGATACTAAATTAATTTTAGAGTGATTTTGCGGCCTGATGATGCTTATTAATATAGTATGATACTAAGGTTAATTAAATAATCTTCAAATGTATCATCCTATATTTTAATATTAAATTATATAATAGAGTTAATTTTTCTTTGAAAATTTCATTCTTCGTATCTTCTTTTAAATTAATCGCTTGGCATATTTTTATAATATCTTACTCATATGTGACAAACACTATTTAAACACTTTTTCGTAATCAATGTTCTTTATTTTATTTTAAATGATACCTTGTATTTAAAATAACATGCTTGCGATTAAATGTTCTTGTTCGTTACTATTACAGTATCTTACAGATAAATAAACCAGTAGGTGATAATTACTAAAAATTGCTAAACATATGATATATAATGTGGTTTAAAATTAGTCACATTTTACCAGTCAACCACAAAAGCTTTAATGAATCGAACAAAAGTATTCAAATCATACGGCCACGATAAATAAAGGCCAGAGATATTAATGATTGACTGTACATTTAGTTTACTCTCAAAGGTAACAATATTACCTTGGCTATTCTCACTATAATAATAATAATATTTAGCACCGCGTTTTACTACTCGTTCGGGTTATACGCTTTAAGTACTAATTACGATAATGGATTAGGAATTGGGAAGGTTGAGTTAGAGGAAATGAATCCGCATTTGCGTGGAGGGAGAGTGGAAAACAATTTAGGAAAAACCACCCCCAGTTCACCCGACCGAGATTCTAACCTCGATCTCTCCGTCCTCAGCAGTCGAGCTCAACACGACAAGAGCGTTAGCCAACTACGCCACTGAGGCGGGTCACTATGATATAACTTATCGAGAAAATACAATCCATCGTTCAATAATAGTGCTTCTTCGATTTTTATTTGACGCGAAATTCATTTATGTTTTCCTTGGACACTGTGTCCAAATTTATATGTTTTTCTGAATATAAACATGCTATTGTTTACCTTTTGAATGCGATTGCAAAATTGGTTCAGTTGTGTTTCCAAGCGTATGAAATATTATTTTGTCAAGTGCAGTCATTCAGAAGAAACTTTAAGCGAAACTTTGCAGTCACATGGCTAAATTGCAGATAGCTCGTAGTCACAGGTGTGTTAATAATTAAATCATGCTTTCATTGAACATTACCAAATCTTCTTTAGGCTTTATATATAGTTTTAAAAATCTAGTTGGTTTCTAATTTGTATTAAGTAGGCTACTCTATTTTATTTTTCGACTCATACACATTACGTGAGCTTACGTTTGTTTTACATTTATTGGATAGCAAAAACTCTTATATAAAACTTAACCTAAGGTAGGATGAAAGGGGATGCGAGAAAAATACTGCGTTTTTTTTGCAGTTTTATGACAAAACAATTTTTTGGACAAAATAAAACAAGACATAGAATTTTATTTTCTTCATAAGATGACCTCAAAAATTTTTGAACATCTGTCAAGGGTGTCTTGGAATTTAATGACAACTTTTTCTCTCCATTTAAAAAGTTTATCATCTATTGCCGCTATGTTGATGATGGATAATTCAGGAACGGTTGATATCACCGTGAGAAGAAAATGAAACTGTATGTTTGTGCTGAAGCAATATTTTATTTATTCTAGCCAAAAAAATGTTTTGCTATAAAATTGCAAAAATACTGCCCTTAATCAGTACCCCCTACACTCACACCTTAATGGGTCTCGTTTGATCCAAGGAGGGTGCGTAACGAATTTAGCGTTAGTCTGAAAGTTCACCCTTTTAACCAAATATTAAACTCCCTGCACTAGGGTTGAAAGTTTTATGGCAAGTGATGTTTTCTTAAGCTCTCGGATCACTAAAGAAAGAAACTTATTTTACCTTAACCTGTCATGTATCAATACGCATAGATATGAGCTCTACAGCTATCACGTTTGACAAATAGGGATACTTTCACTGCCAAAAAAATACAGTGACCTTTTGTAAAGGTTTATTATTCATACTTCACGGTTTACTACCCGGCCGGGCTATCCGTATCTTTATTATATTAGAGTAGGTACCTGGAAGGTAGAATTTGTTGGGAGTGAGCTTGCATTTGCGTGGAGGAAAACCATTGATAAAAATTATCTCATTATATTCGACTGAGATTCGAAATCCAATCTCTCAATCAATATCAGAAAATACGAGACTGGCACTTGTGTGTCGTTTCTTAGAGGTAGAACTATAGAGATGAAGAAAGTATCAATACTTTACTATTATCGATATTTTCTTTTCGATACTAGTATTTGTAATCGATACTTTTCCGATACTTTTATTGGTATCAGTACTCCCAATCCGGTATCGAAAGAAACACATTTTTGCTATCTACACTCATGCTAGGATTAAATGTTTACTGGGGTGGACTGTGGAAGAAGAACAAATAATATGATTTCTTAGTTATCACTCATTTTTGACAAGCAAGAAGAAGCAACCCTAGCATTCAATCTCTTTTAGCTCATCATAATTCATTGCTGTTATTTCACCTACCATAGTGGTTAAAGAAGGGTACACAATAGATCTTAAAATAGATATTACTAATCATATTTATCTATTAGGACTTTTCATCAGCTTCGTTTCCATAAACGTTTTGAAAGTTGGTATGGTGAAACCTTTTATAATATCCATCATGCAATATTATTATCTATTGTACCTGAGTACACTAAAATATGATTAAATCATTGTAATCATTATAATCTTATTAATGTTTAAATAAATATGAAAATACAATAATGATGCAAATGTTGAAGTTTTATTACTAGATTTAAGAAAATCTATTTTAAAATTTCGAGAAGAATACTTGCAGTTATCGATACTTTTCTTTCGATAATAGAACGGTTTAGATATTTTTCTCTTAATACTTTTCATTAGTACAGTATTGATACTTTTCTTTTGATACTGGGATGGTTTCGATATTTTGCTCCTTATACTTTTCATTAGTACAGTATCAGTATCGATACTTTTCTTTCGATACCACATCCCTAAATATAACTGCATTCATATTACGGGAACTTGCACTCACACACAACAAAACATATTGGCATACTCAAGAAGACCAAGATCATTGAGAAAAACGCCCAGTAAAAGATGATCATGGTTAGATTAGCATACACCAGGACTGTCCAAGACACGGCCAGAAAAACTATTTTGTGTGGCTGTATAGTGGGTTACGGCTTTTGAACCATTTGAATGAGTTGAACCTAAAGCTGCAGGTCAAACAACAGAACATTGAACATTGCCAGTTCGAGTGTGTTTAAATGTAAATTGAAACTTTTTAAATCAACATTGGCCAATAGGCTTGATTTTTTTTTTATGAATTGCAAATAACAATTTGAAGAGATGTAGAATTTTGAGGACTATCATTTTCAGCACATATAAAGTTGAAACACTCATGGAAGGCTTTGAGAAACGATTTGGCGATCTTAAGGAAATTGAAGAATAGGTTCCAGTTTTCATTCAAATATTGATTGTTAGCATTGAAAACGTAATATCTAACTTTCAACTGAAACTGTACAATTTGAAATTGTAGAATTAGCTACAGAATAAAGGTGATAGAAGACGATGCAGCGTGACCAACTTACTCCTTTGCACCATTAAAGCACCACGTGATGGTTCCACAATATTACAACACATCATATCAAGGCCGCGACGCGTAAAGAACTGACTGAACTGACCGAAGTTTGAGTGGTGACCGATAAGAGGCGTGCAGTGATAGAACATTCCAAAGTTATTGAGAAAGTAAGTAGTTCCGGTTCCAGCCCATCGAAGATTGCTCTCGATTGATGGAGCTATTTCTCAGAGCTTCACGAACATGTGTTTTGTCATGCGTCCGCCCCCCCTCTCCCCGCGACTCAATTATGTTCCACCTACCTTGTTCCTTGCCTCCCCCTTTCTGTGGGTCTAATCATATATAATGCATGTATGCTTTCATTACCGGCACTCTTGGATTTGACTCTTGGTAGAGAATAACGTAACTTTGGCTGCGCGTTATTGAAAACTTAAGATAAAAATTAATGTTTCGGCCGAGATAATTTTTTTACTATGTAACTTTTCAAAATTCTCTTTGGGATTATTAGGTTGTTTTTTTTAGTTGAAACACTATGATAATAGAAATTGAACTTAAATTTGATCGTTGTTGATTTGTAAAGATTTTCAAAGATTATAGTAAACAATGAACACGGAGATAATTGATGAGGTCGATATATATATATATATATATATATATAGTTTAATATTGCAGTATGACTTATTTTTTATCTTAGGGATTGATAGAAAAATTATTCTAAAGTAATACTTATATGTAATTCTTTTGGTTTAATACAACTTAATATAAATTTCAAGATACAATTTTTGGTACTAAACATAATTAAATGTCAAGTAAGGAAATCCAAGGCAATAGCTCTTGCTCCTTTTACAATCCATAGGAAATTATGCCTATTTAAATAAGATTTGTTTATTATTCCTATCTATTGGTGATGAATTTAAATGATCTATTACTCTTGGTTAAAATTAGTCAAGCGGATCACTCTACTAATTGTGTGAATAGAGATTTATTACTCTGAAAGATGAGATTAATAATTTTTCCACTATATATTTTTTCTTTTGTGATTATGTTATAAGAGAAACTCGAACTTGATCAGTACATTTAATATTAAAGTAAATAAACTGAGATTATTGAAGACTGAAATTATTAAGTAACTTTTGATATTAAGATATAATTATACTCAACGTTAAAAATATTCTAACATAACTTAATAGTATTTATTTTATGTGCTATTATAATTGGTTTTTATACCTTCTAATATATTATTAATATTATAAATAATATAATATTTAGCACCACGTCTTACTACCCGTTCGGGTTATACGCTTTAAGAACTAATTAATTTAATGGATTAGGAATTGGGAAGGTTGAATTAGAGGAAGTGAACCCGCATTTGCGTGGAGGTAGAGTGTGATTATGTTATAAGAGAAACTCGAACTTGATCAGTACATTTAATATTAAAGTAAATAAACTGAGATTATTGAAGACTGAAATTATTAAGTAACTTTTGATATTAAGATATAATCATACTCAACGTTAAAAATATTCTAACATAAGTTAATAGTATTTATTTTATGTGCTATTATAATTGGTTTTTATACCTTCTAATATATTATTATTATTATAAATAATATAATATTTAGCACCACGTCTTACTACCCTTTCGGGTTATACGCTTTAAGAACTAATTAATTTAATGGATTAGGAATTGGGAAGGTTGAATTAGAGGAAGTGAACCCACATTTGCGTGGAGGTAGAGTGGGAAACCATTTAAGAAAAACCACCCCGAGTTCACCCGACCGAGATTCGAACCTCAATCTCTCCGTCCTCGGCAGTCGAGCTCAACACGACAAGCGAGTTAGCCAACTAAGCCACCGAGGCGGGTTATTATAAATAAACAATTTAAACAATTTAAAATTGACCTCTTGTATTTTCTTTATGTTTTGATAAATTGTTTTTTTTTAATCTTAAGAGCACCCATAGGTGATTTATTTATATTTAACTATGCCGTGATGTTTCTAAGAGTAGGGCACAGAGCACGACCGTTTTATAACTAGTTTCCGCAACCGGGTGAGTTGCGTGAGTCTGAGGAACAATAGTCTGTTCTCACACCATTGCTACTTATATCACTCAAACGAGTCACTGTGATTTTTTTTTTTCTAGTTGGGCCTTATGTATCTTTTTTTGTTAGTAAAGGAGCTTACACAATTAGACCATTTTTACACTGGTGAAATTGAAAAAGGAGAAGTTTTTTTTAAGAACTATCAAGAGGATGCTATCTAAAATTGAGAGACTTTGGACTTAAGATGCACTCGATGCTTGGGAAAACATATCTTTACGAAGTACTTTTTCAACGATAAAATTCGTAAAATCCAAATACAGATGTTTATCAACTGATGCATCACTTTCACATTTATTGCAGTCGGTAACTATAAGCATCGATATTTATATAGTTACTTTATTGCATTAAAACGAACCACAACAGAACTCACAATTAAATGAAATAATAGTTTTAAATTTACAACAATTTTATCTTGTCTAATGTTTCTAAATGACTTATATAAGCAACATGACTTTCTTTATTACGAGGTTTTAGAAGTGCTTGTAAACTTAGAGATCAGACTCTCCATATATTTTAATATCTACACCGTATTTATAATTCTGGATGTGGCCTTCAAATTGACCTTTTTTTTAACGTGGCCCTCGGATTACCTAAAGTTGGACAATCCTGGTATGTATAGTAGCCGGAAGTTAATTCTTCATGATAAATGACCAGTATCAATTTGCAAATGATATTTTGTATATTTTTTTGTTTTAGTCTACGTCCAAAACAAGGGTTACCTACATGTGAACTAAATGCTAAACTAATTTTGTCTGGTAACATAGACGAGAATAGAGCTCCAACACCTACAGGGTGTATTGAGGTGGTATTTTATAAATGTTTTCCTACTCTCCCACAGCGTAAATTCGGATACATTTAATCTAAATGTGACGTTATTCTTGTCTATAATACTAATTTAATAACATGTAGATATTACGGATTGGTGGTAAGACGCAATGCAAAATAATTAAAGCTTATTAACTGTGTAATTTAAGGACAAGGTATGAGGAGAGCATAATTGGGAGAAAACACACCCGCAGTGAGATGGAAAGAAGATGGGAAATCCATAATTAAAATAATTATCATCAGTTCGCACGGCTGACCGACGTCAGTCAAGGGGAGTGCAAGTCCAACATCCTTGCCACCTCTGAGAATAAATGTTCCCACACTTCACATGGGGGTTCCCGCGCTTCTGACTGATTGTGTCGATGCTAAGCTAGGTGTGACGTTGTTTGGCTCTTCTCGCGGTGTCACGTGATCCATCAAACTTAGCTCGGATCTAGACTAGAAATACTATTTTTCACTCTGGAGCCATCATTTGGAGAACATTTCACACGATAACGTGTTAATGGTTTTGGTTTTTGCAATATATATATTGCATCTTGAATAAAACTATTTTCAATGTAAGGGTTCTAATCCAGGCCTGGTGTACTTAGGTCATTATTTTTCATACATCTTCACGCAAAGATGGGTACATTTCCTTTCAAATTCTACCTTGCTTTTTCCTGGCCCATCCACCTAACTATGTAGATAGCCCTGATGATATGAACAAAAAAAACACGTTAAGTTTAAGAGAAATCGATGGCGATGCACTGCATCAGCTATCACCTGGAGTAAACGTAGAAACTAACATTTGTGAATTCAATAAGTGTAAGTCTAATTTAGATCGGGATTAAGCCTGGAACTCTCAATTTATACTCAAACTTCCGATTGTAAATTACTAATTAAAAACAAGTATATAAGTTATTAATTTCTACTCATTTGCGTTGTCTTCATACAAATGAGGAGTACTTATTGATTTAATAAATTATTTTATTTTTAAAACAACTAAATAACTAATTACATAAATGATCAACACAATCTGAAGAACTTTATGTCGATTCCTGGTGAGGTTAAAATCTATTATTTATTTTGCGTGGAATCAGGCAGGATTGGCTTCCACTATAGTAATTGTATTGTCATATAATAATAACAACAACCATATTTATGTGTTGGACACCGGTAAAGAATGTAGGTCTACTTGTTTTAAACATTTTGATTTTATATATCCAGGTTGATTTTAATGGTTTATTAGAAGAATTTTTTTTGTGCTAGATCAAAAACACACATTGCGATAAAATTGTGTTAGTGTGACACCGGTTCCAGAATGTTCCCTATCTATACCTACTAGCATTCCACAATCCATGTGTGGGAAATGTGAATGGTAAGGAGTAGGGAGGAGACGGAAGAAAAATTCGCATTTCATTTCCTGAAAAAGTGTGAGGGGGTAGAAAAAAACAACCTTTCTCACATAAATCAAACCCACGTAACAAAGTAGTTGGCTTTTTAAGCTGCGTAGGCTGATAGTTATACAATGAGGGGTGAGGTAAGAGAGGGAGGTATTACATAACAGGAACCAGGAAAAAAAAAACTGTCATTCACTTCCTTTAATTCTGACAGATGAAAAGATTTACTCATCGCTTAAGTGACTATTTCAAAGGATGCTATGGGTTGACTTCAATGAAACACATTGAAATTTGCCAACAAAAGATTAGTTCTACTTAAAATATATTTGTATTATTAAAATAAAACTTCAACATTTAGGAATCTAATTGACAAGATTGCACAATTTATTTGCTTAATCGTAGTATATATATATATATATATATAATAGACGTTGGGCCAGTTGAATTCCCACTGAAAACATTCATTTGTTTTACGTGAATCGCGCATTAAACAGGTTATTCGCATGTTTACATTACTAAGTCTCACTATGAAACTGCCCTAAGTTGTTTCAGAAATCTAGAATATCTTAGTTTAACTCCGAACATTGATATTAAAAGAACTAATTTATATCTAATAGTAAATATCCAGGTGCTGGAGCTGGTGTGTAGTAATAAGAATTCAGTCCTTGTTTAAGCTTTTTTTTTACTTTCTTGTATCAAGAGAAAATATTGTGGTCGTGGAAAAAATGGATCTCGAGATTATTATACGAGTAGTCTTTAACATGTCATTATGAACATGAACCCAAAAAAGTGGATTTTACAAATATGTCTGTCCCTGGCCACAGATAAAAAATTGTTTGATTGATTTTGTTTGAACTTGAGATTTAGATAATATTATAGTGGCTATATCATATAAGTTATCACAAACAATTGTTTTTTTTTATCCTAGCACTTTAATTAACGGTAGTTAACAAATGAGTAGTTGTATTTTAGTTCTAAATTTTTGAAAATGTATCCAACGATTTTATTTAAAATGCATATCTAGGATTTGTTTAACATGGCAAATACCAATGCATATTGGTTTTTGGGTAAAATTTGGTTGAAAGATAGTTTACTGATAACCGAATTTTCAAAAGCTTGACATATCCTATTATGTTGTCAACATATCTTTTTCTCAACTGATACAAAGCCTACAGCGATGAATAAGGTATCAGTGAATAGGATTTTTTACAGACTTCTGACAGCATACTCAGTTTACGTTAAAACACATTGCTTGTTTAAAAATTAGGTTAAACGAAAAAAATCTAACAATATTTATGTATCATTTACTGAAAATAAACTCTCTTTGCTATTTTGTGTATACACTTCACTGAGTATTTAATTTCAACAACCCAACAAAAGATTAATTTTTAGGGGGGTTAGGGGAGGGAATGTGAAATGTGCGAAAGTTTTGCAAGGGTTTTCTGGTTTTACAAATTTCTATAACTATTTGGTTCCAAATGGGTATTTTGGAAGAGTTTAAATTGACAAATAACAATGAATACTTGTTTTGGGGTAAAATTTATTTATGGTTAGTTTACTGATAACTAGTTTTTCAAAAACTGGAAATATTAAATAAAAATAGCTCTAACTATTTGGTTCCAAATGGGTATCTCGAAAATGGTTGACATGAAAAATAATCCTTCATACTTTGTTTTGGGTGAAAATTCAATAAAGTGTATTTTACTGATGAGTGATTTATGAAAATTTGAATTATTTTGGAAACGATATAACGATTTTGTTTAAAATGTATATCTGTGGAGTGTTTGACATTAACATGACATTTAAAGCTATATACTTGTTTTGGCTAGGAAAATTTAGTAATTGGTAATTTTACTAATGACTTTTTTTTTAATTTAAATATTTAAAAAAAAATGGCTTAGCAATTTGTTTCAATATTGGTGCTGGAAGACTATTTTACCTATCAATAGTGTAGTATTTTTATTCATCTAAAATAAATTAATTTAATCGCAGCTTACTTGTAACAAAATTATTTTTTTTAGTTGGATGTTTTGTAAATTGACCTTAAAGGTTGAATTCAAAATGAGAAATTGTGAATTAGTTTTTATGATAAATAAGAATGTGTTTTCATTTTTACAACTAACAAATAATTTTACAGTACCTAGTTAGGAAATAATTTATTTTTGAAAATTTGAATTTAAAAAAAAAATTTGGCTTGAAATGTATATAGAAATAGTGATTATTGTGATTTACAAGATGACCTATTTGTTTTTATGAGTAAAAGATATTTAAGGATAGTTTACTGAAAATCTATTTTTGAACATTTTTTTCGAAGCTATTGTATAAAACACAATATGATAACGTTTGTGCAATTGTATCTTACCATTTATTGTTTATAGCACCGCGTCTTACTACCTGTTCAGTCTATACACATATGTATTAAATATGTTAATGAATTAAGGATGAGCAAGGTTTACCTTATAAATGGAGTAGGCCTACTCAAATTTGCGTGAAGATAAAATGAATAACCATTTAAGAAAATATATCTCAGTACATTCAAACAGGATTCGAGCCCCGATCTTCCTGTCATCAGTGGTCTAGACTATTGCGAGAGTGATGGGTTAAGTTAGTTTGTAAATCATGTGGTGATATAGGCCTATACGTTTAAAACAAGCATGATCCGCTTCGGCGGCCGCATTGTATAAGGCGCTACTATCGCAAAGTACTAGATTGCCAAAAACGGGGATATTGGGGTTAGATCTTTTTCGGATGTGTTGAGGGAATTTTATAAATGGTTTTATATTCTCCCTTCAAGAAAATTTGGGAACACTTACTATAAATTCAACCTTCCTAATCCCAAACATATTAGTGTATAAACACATAGGCGTACAACCTGAACAGGTATTAAGACGCGGTGCTAAAAGAAAACAAGCATGTACAATCCTAGACCCCAGATTTTATTCTGTTCAGCCCCGCCAGCTCAAATTAAAATGATTTAAAATGCAGAAATAATTAACAAATTAGTCTCTTTAAACTAACATAAATGAAGGCAACTTTCAATAAATGTGACATAATCTTAATAACCACTCAGTGGAGCGATATTGGTACACCCTCAGACTTCTCGGCCTTACCACTAGCTTTCCCTCGAGCCATGGTTCTATAAATGTGGTGTGTGGCACCCGGTCAGCTCCCCCAAGAACTTATACGGCCCTCACTCAGGATAAGGTTGAACATGAGTGGTTAAAATTAGGATTGATTAAAATATATGTTAAGTTTAAAAATTGCTTTAGCTCATGAAACAAGACTATAGAAAATTAGACTAATGTACTTTATATTAGGTTAATCCGGAGTCTTCAAAAACGAAGTTACGCACTGCTTGCTACCTACCTACCTACATACCTACCATAACTAAAGTTAAACCTTTCCAAGAAATATATCAACCACCCAATGTTTTTGTTTAACATATAGTGTGCTCGTCCCCCACAAGGGGTGGTCGGGAAATCTGTGAACCAAATCGCGAGTCCAATGTTTTAGGGGTCGTCGACGCTTTTCTCTTTCTTTATTTGTGTCTGTGGTGGCGCGTGGTGGCGGGTTTTCTAATGTGTAAAGTAGGGACCCTGGATTTCTAAGGGTAGGGGGAGGAGGACATGTCTGGAGGATGGGAGTGGAGGATAAAAAGCCATTCTCCTAATAGTGTTTTGTCACCAGTAAAGAAATCTTTCTCCTAAAACACTACCGCGTGTCTCGCTTTCAACAAGGGTGTATATCCACTTAGGTAGAGATGCATACAGTTATTTAAACATATGTGTTTTAATATGATCTTATCACATTTACAATCAGTACAGCAGGGATAATTTGTTTAGCTCTCACACCTGCCTTTGCCTCCGGCATCAGAAGGACTTTTAAACCAAGAGGCTGTACAGAGGATGGTTTTATATCCTTTCTCCGCTCGGATAGTGGTTCAGTTATTTTTATAAATAATTCCTTATTATGTTACCTGATACCCTTTAGGTAGTTTAATTCACTTGAAGTCAGTAATGGCGCTAAGACGTGGAGTAAGAGTACGATTGCTAAGGTTTGTATATGCAGTTATTATGACTTAAATCTTTTTTCGGCAAAATTAAATAAAATATTGCTTCAGTATGTGCGTTTAGTTAAATATTTTACACAAAGTATTCTCAACAGTTCTTAAATACCTATCATGGTCATAACGTCATTTGATTAGAGACTTTTTAGGTTAAGATAAAAAGTTATGTCTAAATTTCACGATGCCCGTCACAGATATTCAAGAACAGCTAATGAGATTATTACGTGTAGAAAGTTTAACTAAACGTATCTACTGAAGCAATATTTGATTAATTTGTTCAAAAATTTATTGTTTTATAAGAAATTTAAAAAGCTGGCCCTTAAATATTGTTCCCTTCCATTCCCCTTAAAGTGCACTTATAAATATAAATAAATATACAGTATAGTTATGGTAACAGAGAATTGAATCTAAACCAGTGAAATTTTGTTTGTGCATTCTAAGCACAGATTTATAAAGCTCGGATTTAAAATTAAATTCTAATACGTTTATCAAATATTTGAAAAACTTAAAGACTAGACCTTATTTATAACTATATTATTTCCTAGTTCACCATTGTAATGGACAGTTTAACAGTCACAATCTGTATGTAAAATGGACAAGCACTTATCACAGTAAAATTTCACTATAAAAATGACACATAATTTTCTATAACTTAATGAAACTCAAACCATAGGGCTGCTAAGGAAAAAGAGCCCTATTGGAATCTTTTTACTTTATTTTGGCGTCAACCTAAATTTTGAAATAATGCATCGTAGAATTAAATATTACGTTATAGATGAACGTCTGCGCGACAATTTCTCGACTACCGAAACGGCCACCTCAACATGGGAATATAATATATCAACTCTGAACTAGTGCACCAATTAAATTACTAATGGGCTATCTACAATCACCCCATGTCTTGGTCCAACCCTCACTAATTACTATTTATATTCCTCAATAAAAACATGTGAGATACTAGTTGGCTACTTGGTAGCCACCATGTCGTGGCCAAAGTTATGATTTTTCCACTTATATTTGAATAATAATACGTTCAAGCCAAATATTTTGGGTTTGATTCCTGAGTCCTGGTTGCATTTTTCAACAAATGTCTGGGATTATATTTTAAGCCTTAATATATAGTGCCAGAAAAATGAGTTTTAAGTTTTCATGATCAAGATCGCTGGGGCTTATGATCTTCAGAGGGCGGTTTCTCATTGGTATACACTTTGTTTCAAATCTAGGCGTAGAAAGATATTTTGTCTTCACGAAGTTTGGTGAAGTTACGATTAATTTAATATTTTTATCCCACTCATGTCAGTGGCTATGAATAAACAATTATTATTATTATTATTATTATTAGCACCACGTCTTACTACCCGTTCGGGTTATACGCACTTACGCTAATGTGTAATGGTAGGGTGATTGTGAGATGAAATGAAGGACCTACAGTTTAACGTGGAATCCGAACCACGGTGGAGGCCTGGCATTCCCCACATTCACAAGATGTCTTGTCAGAGGTGAAGGAAGGGTTTGGTAATCAGATAAATCTTTGCCGGGACCGAGGATTGAACCCCGGCCGCCAGCATAGAAGTATGACACCTTACCCCTAGGCCGCCAGGTCACCACAGTGCATCTATTTTTTTTAAATCAGTGATTAATAAACTACCTCTACTTTTTTAAATATACACCTAAAATCAAGTTTTTGCCTTGAATTATGACTTTATAGCATCTAGATATAGCGTTTGAACGAAATCCACGAAAACATTTCGGCTGTAGCCTCAGGTGCCGAGATAAACAGACAGATAGACAGAGGGACAGTTATAATGGTAAAACTATATTTTTAGGTTGTATGTATAATACTTTATCTATATGAGAAAGTAAGAATAAAAACGCTTATGTTAAAATTTAAGTGCTGGAGGGATTTCTGACACTCAATCTTTTGAGACCAACATTGAATAAACAATAATACGAGTAATAAATCAATGCTCATTGTTTAAAGCTCTAGTAGCAGTACTGATTATGAGCTACATAAAACTATTCAACCTACTGTTAAACTAAAGACAGATAATGTGTCAATATTTACCTGAGTTTTCCCCCCCTAAATGGCTTTCCACCCTCCCTCCACGTAAATGTATTAATGTAAATATATTGATATCGCAGACGGGTAGTAAGACGTGAGCACCTGGAGAAAAAGAGAATGTAAAATTACACAGTACAAAAGTAACCCTAATGCAGTTGTTTGAGGTTGAACCGCTAACCTTCCAGATCAGAGTCAGGGGTGGGAAACTATCCTCTAGTCTTGGTAGTTTAAGGTGAGGATGTAGGTTTATTGAGAAAAGGTCAGTATTTTTTTAGTTTTCTTAGCAACACTTTTTTTTTGACCAAAATAAACCAAGTATTGCTCCTGAAGAAACATAAGAATTTTTTTTTTCCCATGCTGATATTAACAGTTTTTGAATATCTATCGTGAACATAGTGACATTAGATAATAAAATGTTTAAATAAAGATTTTTCTTAATTAAATTCAAGGAAACTTTTGACAGATATTAAATAACTGTTGTCACCATATGAAGAAAATTAAACTTTGTTTTTTAAGGAGAAATATATAATCTATTTTGACCAAAAAAAGTTTTGATATAAAAACTGAAAAAAAAACATGGATCTTTTCTCGCGTTCTCTTAGCTCCCGCCTTAACGCCCTTACCAATAGCACGCTCTTCACGATCGTCTTGTAGACCAGTCTTGCTTTCAACACAGAGTAACAGCCTGAATATAAAAAAAATCGCTTACATTGTGGCAGGCGACAATTCACGCGCAGCTAAGTAAAAGAAGCACTTTGCCGTATTGGAAACTCGGATAAAGTGGCGCGGACTCAAGCACAAACAAACCCACTTAGCAATGCTAATAAAATAGTCTGATTCACTTAGAGCCTGGGAATGCTCGTAAGATTGGCGACAATGGCCAGCATTTGTTGATCAAAACTACAGGCAGGCAAAACGGAGCATAGATATTTCTAAATTATATATGTGTTTCGTTTACAAAGTGATTTCACAAAAGTTGAATTATGATTAATTGTTAGCAGAACGTCGGGTCAAAATCGACCATTAGTACTCGAAAAGCTTCTACAACATTTTTTGTATCTCAACAGTCTACATAATAAAATCTGTTTACATTATAATCATTTTATTACATTAATTAACCATGAATAGGTAAGATATAATTAAGAGGAAATGTATCTGAATTTTCCTGGAAAGATAGTGGGTGAAAGGTTCAGCCAAAAACTTATTCGGTATGCCCTATCGGGTTTCAAACCCCAACCTCACCATCACTCGCAAACAGCACATTTGTTTGATTAATATTTTATTACACGTGTACACCGGGGCAAGTGTTACTACTACTACTACTACTACTACTACTACTACTACTACTACTACTAATAATAATAATAATTTCATTAATAATACTTTAAATAATATAGTTGAAACCTAAGCATTAAAAAACTGGTGTAAAAAACAAACTTATGAAAGAAAGCCAAGACAAACTTAGACAAGGAAAAATACATTACTAAAATAAATAATCGATTGAAGAGGTGTTGAATAGATGAAAGCCACAATACCTCTCATCACAGGTATCGTAGACACTTTATCTCCTCCAGGGAGAAATTCGTGAAATTATAAATGGGAGTTTAAGGGGGAACGAGGATATTATTTTGAGTTTTTGGAATCTATTGTGTCACGCCTGGAAATCTGGATAGGCAACCGGAAATATTAATATGTAGTGTGGTTTGCAGAGCAAATTGTTGAGTCACAAAGTCTTAGCAGATAAAAAAGAAAGATGTGTTACTGTACTATTAAATATTTTTATTTGAGACTTCAGATTAAAACATAAAGCTTGTATTTTATTATAATAAAAATAAATTTTCATATTTTAAATAAATCAACACTCATTACGATTTGGCCGAGGTCTAGAATTTTCAGGAATATTTTGTATCAGGCTCGAATAGACTTTGGTTCAAATCTATGTTGGGACGGATTTAGGTATGTACGTGATTCGAAATAAATACAAGTTTATGATTTTTTGGAATTCACAAGGGTAGTTTTATGCCCTAATAAGTCCACTTAAATTAAGCGCATGCAAAATAAAATTCATTCAATCTTACTTGGGTATTATTAATGCTTACACCAAATATCACAAAGGAGCAATATATTAGCGAAGATAGTGCTAACTTTTGTGGATAAAGGGCGTCATGTGATCAGCACGAGCCCTCCGGCCGTTAATCTAAGTGTTTTTAGACCGGATACACTACACTACTCTTTTTTTTTTATCCAAGTAACTCCTCATTTGTTCTCACGAGACTGAGTTGGCCCCGTTCCAGAGCCACTGCTTCGCAGAAAAACTGGAGGTGCCGGGGATTGAACCTGAGTCATCTGGATCTGTATATATATATATAATTAAAATAAAATTATTAAATAAACTAAATGAAAAACAAGCTAAACGATAATGGATAAAATATATGTTAAAAAATGTGATGTTTTGACCCTGAATTTATCTGTTTAAGGAAGTTAGCTCTTTGTTTCTAATCATTTTCTTTTTATCTCATAACTACAACCTTTCACGTGACAAGTCATCGAAAATGATCTAATTCCACCTTTTGATTAATGTTTTGTGATTATAAAACTTAAGCTGTAATGTTTTTAATTAATTATAGACATGTCTCAGCGCTTATGTATGAATCCCGCCTGGTAGCCCAATTATGTAATTTTTCATATAAACTCAAAAAAATATTTTATTAAACATAATTTAGTTTAAGTGTAAAGTGTGTTCTGTGTCTTTGTAAGAAATATATTATATTAAAAGTATATTGATATAGCAATGTACCACTATCAGTGTCGTGTCGTGGAGTATTTCCAGGGCAAGCAGAACGTTTCTAAGCTGTACGTGTTAGTTATTCTCAACACTGAGTAGTACACATATTGTCCAGGTAACAACGCTAATATGTTCCCATGTGAGATATGAACAGCAGATCACGGGTATTAAGACACGATGCTAAAAAGAAATCCAGCATATCCTATGTATGATTTATCAAATGTGGAAAAAGTGAGAAAGAACATCACAGGTACAGTTTTAACTAGCTTTGCTTACCTTGGCAACACTCCACGACACGACACTGATATATTTATATATATATTATGTTCTGAATACATCTCTTTAAGGTTGTCAGAAGGCTAAGAAAGACAATTGCAGTGTAATGGGACTCTGTTTTTGTTTTGTTTTTGCATTTCCTATTCCTACCCATCCATATTATTCACATATTCACATTAGAAGTATGAGAAAGATAAAATCTAGGGTGAATCTACTAATCTACTAGCATTAATGCCAAGGGAGAGAGAGTGGTAAACCGTCTAAAAATCTATGTGCGCCCTTCTGGGATATGAACCTCAACATTCCCTTCACCAACAAACCAAACAAGGAGATATTTGAAACTTTGTCTCCTCTATTTTACTCCCGGTGTAGGTCTGGCTAAATTCTTAGTTACACTTTTGATTCACCGCGCCTTATACTGACTGTTCAGGATAAAGGCCCTACGCATACATGACAATTACTCTAATGTTGTAAGGATTAGGAAGAAAGACTCTTAGAGATAATCTACCCGCACTTGCGTGGAAGGAGAGTGGGAAAACATTTAGAAAACACTACCACCATTAACCCGACCGGGATTCAAACACCAATTTCTCCGTTATCAGCAGGCCAGTCTAATACGAGAGTGACGCCTAAGACCATTTGGCCACTGAAGTGGGTAACCTCTATAGTTAAAACATGGTCGGAAGGTTCAAAAAACTTATTTGATAAATTTCCATATACGTGTACATATATCAAATGTCAACTGTCACTTATGACATATAGTATCAATGCCAATAAATAATAAAATAGTAATAATAAAAATATAGTTAAGTTTTGTCAGTGTTGATTGACTTTTATCTTTAATTTCTCTCGACCCCCTCGGAGAGAAAAGTATTGTGACCATCAAAAAATCGAGCTTCTGGTTTTGATAACCGAAAAAGTGTTTTTCGTGATGTCGTATCTCTATCTGCATGTCAGCCTAGCACCGAAACCATTTTACCGAATGATGTAGGCCTATAGGGTTTTCAAAAGCTTACCCGAGGGATTTTTTGGAATTAAATATCCAAACCTAAGATTAAGACTAGCTTACTGAAGGGCAAAAAGAGAGCAAAATCGATATTCTTAATGCTCTCTTTAGCTATTTTGATTAAATTTCGTATATAGACAATGTTTTACATTACAAGCAAAATGGCAACTTTCTTTTTCCCATGAAAGCGAATTTGAGAGTAAGCGGAAGTTTCCAATTTTGATCACATTTCCGAAACTACTTAAGACACGAAATAACTTATCACTGTACAGTAATGGTCCAATTAAAATTAAAAGTATTTAATTTGAAACACATATTATTTTTATAAAATCAATAGTTTCTGAGCTGTAAGCAAATATATACATTTTTGTGGACATCTATGAAAATATGTGATTGATTGTTAGGCTCTCTGGTGGATCGAGATGTTTCTCTAACATTTTATATTATTTCATCTATACTCGTTGGTGGAATTTTTCTGGAACTAAGTATATTATTTGAATTTCGTAAATCTTACGAGATTTTAAGTAAATGTCTCTATTTTAACATAAAAGATAAAGTCTGTATGGTGAACATTACCATCATCGACTCCGTGGTGTAGTGGTCAGTGCACCTGGCTACAAGTCTAGGGGTTCCGGGTTTGATTCCCGTCTGGTACATTGGGTTTTTTTTCCCCGAAAGAGGAATGCCACAACGGTCACCAGGGTTTGGTTGGTTAGATTTAAGTTAGGTTGTGTTACCACTGGTTCCACACCCTCATACTCACTATAACCATCATCTCTCATCGGGACATGGAAAGAGTCTCTACGGAAAGGATGTATGAATAGTACATCCGGGCATCCCCTGGGGAACGGTACATTAGTACTGTCTAATATTTCTACTACTGGGCTACTGTTGATGTAGCCCAGACGCGCATATTACTACTGTATCATTTATTTTCGTTCGTAAGCCTTCCTTCCTACCGCGATTCCACTATAACCTAGTTTATTTTGTCCCAGTACCTAGACATTCGAACCCTTGGCGTCGAGATAAGGGCCTTATACATAATAATAATAATAATTACTATTATTATTATTATTATTATGTTTATCATAAAAGGAAAACCAAAATAAATCGACCACCAAGTACTTAATTTTTTTTATTGGAGACTCATTTTTTCCCCTCTTTATTATTTTTAGTTATTAAATTTGTTTAGTCGTAATCTCTTGTAATGCAATTCTTATTTTACAAGTTATGTGAAATTCTGTATTGGTTTCAGTGCTAGCCTGTTTTGACTGTTGGCTAACATTTTACCAAAGAGAAATTAAAATAAAACAAAGTAATGGCCATTAATACTTCTGGATACAAATGTATCAGAAATTAACAAGAGTTGTTCGCATGAGAATGCAGAGTAGTTCCACACTTAATCCGCTGCTTCTTTAATCCAGTCTGTAAATTGAGTGGTGCTCTTGCCTGCCCCTGGAGAGTTATTCCTCCCCGCGGTACATGGCCCCGGTCCATAGTTGACAGTTGACAAACCACAGCTAGCAGGACTACGAGAGGGTTGCACTGTAAAGGGAGGGAGACTGTTTGCTGAGCGCCATATGGGACCCATGCCATATATCACCGGGTGCCAGCTAAATAAATCATATTAATACAGGGGGGGGGGGGATGTGGAGGAGGAGGGCAGTTTTACACAGCGGTTCTCTAATTTCATTATTGCTTGGCACCGAGTTTCCGCACCGCAATGTGGTACTTACCCTTTAGGAAGGGACCGAAGATGCGGGTAGTGATTAGACGAGCACTTAAAACCCAGCAGAACCGCACATGTTCGAACCAATCAGTTTGTACGAATTGTTGTAAACAGAGGTAGCCTATAACAGTAAGGACCGTAGTTTAAAGTCATAAATGTTACTAAATATATTTTTATACATTCATACGTAAAGTAGTGTAATATTTAGCCGCAACTTTTTCAACATATTATCAATACCTATATTATTACTATTATTATTATTATTATTATTATTATTATTATTATTATTATTAGCACCACGTCTTAATACCCGTTCGAGCTATACGCACTTACACTAATGTGTAATGGTATGGTGATTGTGAGAGGAAATGGAGGACCTACAGTTTAACGTGGGATCCGAACCACGGTGGAGGCCTGGCATTCCTCACATTCACAAGTAGTGATTAATACGCGTCTTGTCAGAGGTTAAGGAAGGGTTTTGTAATCAGATAAATCTGTGCCGTGACCGAGGATTAAACCCCGGACCCTCAGCACAGAGGTCCAACACCTTACCCCTAGACCGCAAGGTCACCCATCAATACCTATAAAAGAACTAATAAAAGCGTAATATGACATCAATGTGAACTGAAAAAAGGGGTATTTTTGAAAAGGTTCTCCCTGCCATAATCCACAATCCTCTATCTGAGGGTCAAGTGGTTAGGAAGGTTGCCCAATTGTCTACATAATATTGGTTCAATCCCAAGTGGAATTGCCTAGGTTTTATATTATTGGTGTATGGGTTTGTATTATTAAATACATTTAAAAAAAATCCTTTTTTTGTGTGCACCGCATCTTAATAGCCGTGTGGGATACCTGTGTATTTTCATTAATAACTGATGAAATAGAATTGTGTGTCGTAAAACCTCGTCCTCCAGGTCACCGGCAATCTAGTATATTGGGAAAATGACGCCTTAAGCTATCCAACCACCTATTCGGGTAACAACATTCTTATTATTTTAATTGAGTGTTTAGTTTTTTCTCGATGTATTGCCATAATAATTATTATTATTGTTATTATTATTATAGAGTGTATTGTTCTACGAAAGGTCCATTCCTTTTATCAGTGAGCATAGAAAATACGCCCTGTCCTCTTCCTCCTCCGTCAGTTTCCAGAAATTTCTTCTTTCCTTCAAGTAATCCCATATTTGAATCTGCCTTCTTCCTGGACTCCTCTTTTCCTCAAATTTTCCTTCTATGACGTTGTTCAGAAAACATCTATCTAGGTTCAGTTTATATGAAGGTCATATGTTCTCATGTACTAGTGGCTATAAAGTGAATGATAAATACCTTAAAATAAATAAAACAGTAATAGATGAATTTAACGTTTATTCCGAGTGCCCATCAAAGTGATTAGGTGTGCTGTACATACTATTCCTGTCAAAAAATAACTAGTAGTCACTCAAACAAATGTTCATGATTAAATCAAACATTCAATTAATTAAATTAAAAATGACAACCTGGAGAAGGGAACCAAACTCAGGAACCCGGACTAGATCCAGGCTGTAATACTTCACTTGATTAAATTTTATTCAGATGTCGGGACATCCTAAACAGCAGGGATCAACAACCTTTTTGGTAGCGTTGTCCGTTTGGGGTTAAAAATATTGGTTAGCTGTTTTGGAAAATATATCTAGAAAAAAAATTCAACTTTTTATTTTTAATATTGTAATAATTATAGTTAATAATATATTTTTATGAACAAAATAATAATAATTGTTTGTTAACTAAATCTTTTGTGGGTCAGATAGGATCAGTCGATGGGTCATATCTGGCTCATGGGCTCTTGGTTAACAACCTCTTCTGTAGATGATAATCATAACGTATCAATTTGTTATATCCATGAATTTAAAAAAATAATTAACTAGCTATCGACTTGAACACAAGCACATTAAACACACTACTATTATTAAGTTGCACTCTACAAGACTGGAGAAAACACATGAGCCGCGATGGTGGCCGGATGGTCCAATACATTAGACTTACATTTCACTTGATCGCCGTTAATGGAGGACAATGTTTGCATTTTGGCTGGGTCCACTGAGGGGTGGTTTACCCCTCTTTATGGGGTTTCCACACGTTCACGATAATCTGAGTGCACTTACTCCTCACTAAAACTTAAACTAAGCCACTATTAACCTTGATGTTAAAGTCATAGCTAAAGTAAACGACCCGATTACCTTTGCAGGATGAAAATAAGTTTCGTGGCTCAGCTTTTCTTCAATCAGGACACCCAAAGGAATTTTGAATGATGAGTCTCACTCGCCTACCAACCAATTAGAGCCTACAGCCGGCATACAGGAAGGTAATTACCCATTTTAAAAATTTCCGGAGAATTCCTTACATAGCTTGTGCATGGTGTGGATCTTGATTACATACCACATTATATTTAATGGAACTAGTTTTGTAAAAAATGTATATGAATGGCTCTGTGTCCGTAATATTACCTGTAAGAGGAATACAAATTGGATACCAGACTGTATTTAGGCCAAAACTGCGGATAGAGTTAAGAAAAACTAGTTTTTATTTGTATGTATAAAATTTACTTTCCCTGGAATTGTGATTTTGAAATAAAGGCTAATCAAAACAAATTAATAAAAACATTTTTATATTAATCTAGCTATATTATCTATAATATTATTCTAACACGTTATAGCAATTTGATAAAATTATAAATCATTAATTTAATGCAATGCATTTACATTTAAATTACTCTTCTACAAATATATTATAGTTTAAGTTATGATTGTTATGAAATATTATAATATCCTCAGAAGAAAATACAGGATGAAGTCATAGGATGCGTGTATGAATTGAGTTCTTGGAGGATCGAGACGGAGGTGGATGCTATGTAGGTCATCCGTGCGGGGCACTAATTATATGTATTATTTCATGGACGGTATGTTTACCATATCAACCAAAGACGTTATCCTAGTTATTTAACTAGCCTGTTGACGATGAGTGGTACGTTCCTTGGATGTAGATGGCGGGCCCCTTCCCTGTAAAAACAAGAAACGACGGAACGGGATGGAACTGCCCATTTGTTACGGCGACTGCTCCTCAGTAACTGCGGACTCCGCCGACAATTTAAATGCTACCTCGAGACATAAACACAAGATGAATGGTCCCGTTATTGGTTCCAGGACCCAGGAGAAATGAGCACATAAAAAGATAAAACTAAAAAGAGGGAATATAATATTATATATATATATATATACTTCTGAATTTAATGAATAGGAAATAAGGAGACTGGGGGACCGTCTTGTTTTAAAGGAATGGGTGGACGCTAAACATTGAAGAGAGGTTTCGATTGGATTCAGGAGAGGTTGCTTCCCTCTACTGACTAGAATCAAATGATTTAGTTTCCATCCTTTAGACCAGTAGTTCTCAAACTGGGGTACACGCGAGCAGCTCCCAAGGGAAAATAGGCAAAATGACGAGAACCAAACGTCGCGGGGAATTTTTGAGGTGACTACAGGAGTTTTTCTCCTTTGAGTGCCTGACATTTGTCGTATGTGTACACTAAACCTTTAGTCACGATCAATGGGTACAATCTAAAAAAAAGTTTGAGAACCACTGATTTAGATTAATGATTCCCAACCATGGGAGAATAGATTGTCGATAGAAATGTTAAAAGTGAGGTTAGTAAGAGTATCCATAAGCTAAGTTCAAATACCGAAGGTCAGAAGTTAGTAAATAAAAATACACAGTAAATAATGTTGACGTATTTTATACATAAGTATGAAATAATTACTAAGGCCTATTTACCAGCCCTACTGGCTTACATGAATATTTTGTAATTTACTTATGTCAAACCTAATTTTATCCGTCAGGAAGGGGTCCCATGAGATTTTTACGAAATACTGTAAGTGTTCCTCAAAACAAAAAAGGTTGAGAATACATGAATTAGATATTCAGCATGTACTTTCTAAGCCCACAAGTACCTACTAATATAATATCAGAACAAATTTCTTTCAACTAGTTTTCTTACTACCCGTTGTACACACATGTACTAATTACTCTAATGTGTTGGGGATGAGAAACATTAAATTTAAAGAGCGTGGACCCAAATTTTCGTAGAGGGAGTGTGCCAAACCATTTAGGGGAAACCACCATAGGTATACCCGACTGGAACCTTAATCTTTCCGTCATCGGCTGTCCAGTCTATTATGGGAGCACCACTGAATCGGGTCTTTCAAATAGCTAATATCTTCGTTGGCTCCACTGGGAATAAAACTAACATAGACTTGTATTTGACATCTCCAACCTCCGACTGACGGGAATGACCAGTAATTTAATAAAAATATAATGTTGTCAATAATTATATTATATATCTCCAAAGTAACCTACATTTTATAAAGATAATATCTACTTTAATTCTAGTAATGGCTAATAGCAATGTTTCCTCTTTTTTTTCAGATGTTTATAAATAGTGATACTCTTAACGCCTATGATCACACCAAATCACTTGCACCTCACCTGCTTTCTTCTCACGTTAAACAATATTTAAATCCCACCAGTATGTAAACCAGATAATCTTAAAGGCATTTAGACATCATATGAAGCACAGTGCCTTGACGTTCCTTACCATGTTTGGCACAATCTCTCGCCTAATCGAGATAATCTAAAGATACAGAATAAAAAGGCTGAACCAAATCACCGTAACCGCCTTGCCTAGAGAAAGGATAACGTTGCGAATCAGGGACTTTCCCAAGCCATACGATAACATGACGCTGGAAGAAACAGTTATTTAATAAGCTAAACATTTCCGTTTCTTGAGCTACATTGGGAAATACCATAATTAATTGATATACACTTATATAATGTGTTGTATGCATAATTTTACTTTATTTAAATTAAAAATTCTGTTTTTGTTAGCTTATTTACATTTTATTTTCAAGGAATGACAATGTTGCCAACAGGGATGGAGCTACACTTCAAAGTATTCCGTGCAATTAATTAACGAAAGTTTCGTCCACCATCCTTCTTCCTACTTAAAAAAAATTGCGTGTATACTGAAAAATATGATGTTAATAAAATAACCAAGTTAAGGCATTTTAATGTTGGATATTATAATGATAGAACGCCTGTAATATCCCCACCAGATAGAGAGAAGATATTAAAGTAAGATCTTCAATGAACATGATAAATAAATATTATTATTATTATTATTATCACCGTGTCTTACTAGCCGTTCGGGTTATACGCACTTACGCTAATGTGTAGTGGTAGGGTGATTGTGAGATGAAATGAAGGACCTACAGTTTAACGTGGAATCCGAACCACGGTGGAGGCCTGGCATTCCCCACATTCACAAGATGTCTTGTCAAAGGTGAAGGAAGGGTTTGGTAATCAGATAAATCTTTGCCGTGACCGAGGATTGAACCCCGGCCACCAGCACAGAAGTTTGACACCTTACCCCTAAGCCACCAGGTCACCAATAAATAAATAGAGTTTAAAATTATATAGGAAACAAAGATTCGCTGTAACCGTCATAAGATTTTTGAAGTAATTTAAAATGCTCGAAAATTTTGTTTTCCTTAATTTTGACAAATGTTTTATAAACCAAATAAAAACACTGAAACAACATGACTCAAGATAGAAAATTGTGAATCAAACTGGGAACAATGTCAAACATATGTAACAAAAACGTCCATCCTAATATTTTCTTCTAACTCTATAAAGATTACTACCCCCAAACAATTCCTCAAACCCCACTTTTCGCTGAATATAGCTGCTTCTTATTGTTTTAGCTCTTGTATATTCGTTTCTTAGAAAATAAATGATAATTAATCATACTTAGCACCGCAACTTACTACCCATTCGGGTTATACGCATGAATTATAGTTGAGGCTTGTTGATGCCTAAATATTTTTTTTAAAGTAGTTAGTAAATTAAAATGTGTTTTGAATGCAATGAATTGGGAAATTACAATAATACCTACATTTAAATAAATTCCTGTAAAAACGGCTGTCATCCGCTACCAATGATATTTTTCATCATTAGTAAAATATTATAGATAAAATATATGGTGTTTTCTCCATAGGCTTCCAATAAAAATGTATTCTATGTCTATGCACATTTATTTTATAATTGTCGCTACCCGTCTATCCTGTGAGTAAATCTGTCGGGAATTGCTTTAATGGGTAGCGTTAAGTAACGTCAAAAACTGTTTGGGTTCCCTTTTAGTCATTTATTAGATAATTGGGCGAGTGGTCCTCTCTTCTGTCGGTGTTCTATCTCTCAACATTCCGCGTACTGGCCTGGCCTAAGTGTTATGAATGACTCTTAATACTTAGCGTAGTTTTTTAGAACCACGTTTTACTACCAGTTCAGGCTTATGTACGAATTGCACTAATGGTTTTAAGGATAATGAGGGCTATCCTTAGAGAAAATGTGTCTGAATCTTCACGAAGAAAGGGTGTAAAACAAATTTTGGAAAAACCACCCTCAGTACACCCAATCGAGATTCGAAAATTAATCCCCCTGTCAATGGCAGTCTAGTCTACTGTGAAAGTGATGCCTTAGACTATATGACCACCAAACTTACCGTAGTCTCACGATGCTTTGACTATATCGCAGCTAGAGGTATTTTGAGAAGTTTTAGGGGGTTCAATCCCTGTAGTGCAGGGTCTCAAACACCTGGAATATTGTCACAGACTGATCGTTGACCAGGAAATTCACAAAATAGGACCCCTTAATATAGGGTTTCCAGACGTCCCGTATATATGGGATTGTCCCGTTTTTTTAAGGAAATGTCCCAATGTCTCGAAAAATGTCATCGGGACACCCGACTGTCCCGTATCTTAAAAAATTAAGTTATGTGAAAATAATTAGATTTAAAATTTTAAATATGTACAAGTACATTCAGAAAGCTAATTTAAATGTAATAACAAAGGTTATGATTGTATGCTGGACGTGTTGAGATCAGTGGTCTTCACTTGGAGAGGAAACCAAACTATAGGCCTTTCTTTACCCTCTAAATTCTTTGGAACTCAACTATCCGCCTTCAGGGTCGTGTCTTGTGTCAAGTCAGTGTCAGTGCCTGAGCTGTCTGATGTACAACAGTCAATATCAAGATACTATTAAGCGTTTGGGTGACTACTGACGAAGCAATAATTGTGTTTATGTTTAAATGATTCAAACAATACGCCAAAAAGAAAATGTTCATTTAGTATTGAATACACAAAGGAGTGGGATTTCATTGGAAGCGGCAATAATGACAATGAAGCTACATGAAAGTTGTGCAGTTGTACATTCAGCATTTCTCATGGTGGGAAAGTGGACATTATACAGAACGTTCCTAATTAAAAACATAAATTGCAGATTCTATCTTCTTCAAAAAATTTAAGTATACAGATGAAGAAGACAAAGTAATTGCAGCCAAAATAGCAATGGCTTACCTACCATACTGTCAAGCACCACCCATCCTTTAATACAAGTCACCGTAACAATAAACTTTTTCTAACTTTATTCCCAGATACAAAGATTGCTGCAAAGTTTTCCAATGCCCGAACTAAATGTGCTGATTTGATAAAAACTGCAATTGCACCCTAATCTGTAAAACAGGCTATCTCTGATATCAAAGAAGAAGCCAGTTTATATGCGATTCCTACACACTCACCTAATCATAGCTACGAAAAGATATTTCCTATAGTTGCACAGTATTTTACTTCTAAGAACGGAATGCAAGTAAAGTTGTTGGGAGTTGCTTCACTGCCAAATCAAACATCTGATTATATTGTGGAACTGTGCATCAACGCATTGAAAACATAGATTAGATAAAAACAAAAGTATTGCATTTCGTGGTGATAACTGCAATACTAATTTTGGTGGGCGTGAACGTCGGGGAATTAACTAACTTATGTTTTCTTTAAATTGAAAGTAGCGTTAAATTATGCCTTGGTGGGTGTGGCCACATTTGGTACATAAAATAATGCGTACTGCTGCAGATACTTTATCAACAGATGTTGAAGTCGTTGTCATGAAAATATGTACACAGTTTTGTGAATTTGTTGGTGTTCAATATTAAACAATTATTTCTCATTCCAAGACATGGTAGTTGTCTTTGGAAATAGCTGTTGAAAGAATTCTGAAACTGTTTGAAGCTTTGAAGACATACTTCCTCTCACAGGGAAACCCTCTAAAAATATTGTTGGATTTCTTTTCCTTTAAGTGACGCTTACTTTTATTTGGTACACATTCTACTACACCCTCTGAGTATCAATACATCTGTAATTGAAGGGGGTGACAAAAGCATTATTGAGGTTCTGAAAACGCTTAAGAAACAAAAAAATATCTCAAAGTAACGATTTGAAGCCAACTTTCTCCCTATCAGTGTAAAAAACATTTTAAAGGCTGGTGATATTTCACCGGAATGTGCCGAATCCTTTTTGGCAGAAGTACCAACATTTTATAAAACTGGTCATGATTACCTGTTGATCTGGATGAATGAAATTCAGAAATATATTTTTTCGTGGATGCTTCTCAACATTCTACCAGCCTGGCAACAACTTGAAGACACAGGTGTTGTTTTAAACCAAAAGAATGTTACAGTTAATGACTGAACTTTTCACACCGTGGACAAATATTCATGTATTTGTAGAAAACGAGCTGGAGAAAATAAAACAAGTGTAGAGGGAAATGTTCAACCAACAAAAGTGGCACTATTACATGAATACATATTAAAGTATGTCTCAATACTCCGATGTCAGTACTTTTTCAGTATCATAGCACACAACGCGCATGTGGAACGAATATTTCCATTGATGATCATTCAGTGGATAAAAGAAAGAAACCGAAAGGAGCTAAAAACAGTGGAGGGAATCTTGCAGACCTTAGTTAATGAAAATAAGACTTGTTCTGAATTTTATTCTTATGCATTAAATGACAAACACTTTTTTAAAGTTGCGCTAAGTTCAGAGAAGTATTAACTGATGTCTACCAGATCTTTAAAGCGCTGCTCAAACTCCTTTATATATTTTGCTTTTTCGAAGCACTCTGTGTCTTCGCGTAGTGAACTAATGGGTGTGGTTATTATTTTCTAGTAGGCTATGTAATTTTGAAGGTTGAATACATAATTTAATAAATCTTAAATCATTTGTGCGACTTTAATAAATCTATATCTCATACAGTACATGTGTCCCGTTTTTTAATTTCAAAAATATGGCAACCCTATCCTAATACAATCTCCCAGTCCTTCATACAATGGCCAAAAACTCAGGTTTTTTATGGCACCAAATTGGGTATTTTCCCTTCTGAGTGCGTCATTTTTCAATTGGTTTATTTTGCTATACGGCAAAACACGTGCTTACCAATAATAATAATCATTATCATCGTTAGGGGAGTGGTGGTCTATGTATAGAATAACAATTGACTATTGACTATAGCTTTGGATTGTGACAAACTAGTACACTTTTGTCTAGACAAAAGGTTCCAATCCGTGGCATATTATTTGTTATTTGCTATTGTTTTTAAATACTAAATATCATAGCATAACAAATAACAGGGATTAATGTCGCGACTGGTATTATAGGTTTAGTCACCAGTGACAACAATGGCTAAAACAAACTTTAATTGTTCTAAGGTAACATACTTCAGGAGTGTGAATTTTAAATAAATAGAGCAAAGTAAAAAGTAATGTGAGGAAATCAGACACATGCTGCAACCATTGAAATTAAACCCCTTGCTTTTGAGTCACAGCCAGACGTGCTGACCCCTTTCCTTGCTACACCGGTACCACCAGATATGTTTCAAGTCTTGACTAATCTTTAATTTCCGCTCTGTTAATATTCTAAGTGTTTTGGCGGGTGGTATAAGACGAAGGGGAACGAGAAGGCTTATTAACCAAACAACGAACCCTTTTCTTCCTCCTCCCCCCTCTCCTAGAAAGTTTCTAACCCTCTCCTCCCATGCAACGTGTTTCTTCTGAGTATTTGTCACCAGCGAGGCGTTCAAAGAAACAATGGACTATCTCAATCACGTCATTTAGAAATCACCTCGTGTTTTTGTTGAACCTTTAAAAGCTTCATTATTTTATTACCAAGCTTATAATGTAAGTAAATTGAATATAAGATGCTTTATGTTTTAATGAGGAAGGTGGATTCTAAGAACAAATAATCAGAAGCTACTTTAGAAAAGAATGGGAAACTACATTGCTGAGAAACCATTTCCAAGGACGTCAGACAGTCGAGCTTATTAGCAAATTACGTAATTTACAGCATTTTGACCGAAAAATTCCCCAGTCCTGACTTATCACCTAGTAATAAAAAGATGGTATATTTTAGAATCAACAGTTTTTACTGTTTGGACCGCAGAAACCACAAAAGAACACCCTCTAGCTCTAGATCACACAAACACGTTTCTTCAAACAGCCCTTAGTATGATAAATGACTTTACAAGGGTCCAAAACACATCTTATTGCTCTATCTTCGGGCGATATCGGACGAATAAATTTCACATTTCCTCCTAGTTACAAAAGGGAGCCGAAAAAAAAAATTATCAACGAAGAAAATGAGGAAGGATTTAGGGGATGGTTATACAAGAGAAGCGGGTAAAAAACTGTGGCATGATAGTGAGTGTGATAAAGGACTTGAAATGTTCCCTGGACATGCATAAATCTTCGACAGAGTCAAATAATAATAATAAAAAAAGGAACGAAGAGACTTGATAAAATTCAAGGGCGGTCTGCTACCGAGGGAATAGGAAATATTGGTCTGATGGGAGCTGTAAGGGTGTGTTTTTTTTGTAGGGGTTGACTTCTTCATACGTCACAACTTTTTTTTTTAAAGGGATGGCTTGAGACTTCACCCCGAATGTTAGAATACAGGGGGAGGGGCAGGGAAACAACTTACCATCGGTCTGTGCCCGGATCATAATTTTTGTCAACATCTTCATTGCAAAATATTATCAGGGATATTTAACGTTCTATTCCTGAACCAACAGATTACATCTACACTCAGCTCACAAACTAATATAAATCTAGAACATAAGCAATATCCTGTTAAATTCATTACTCATCTCACTAATTATAGATATTTCAGCTGTTGCAGGGATTGAAACTGAACTCTAACAGACAGACGTACTGCCGACTGAACTAATATGTCCGACACTGTGTTTCGGCTTCTAATGATTGGCACAAGGGCTACTAGCAACTTCCGCCACTGTTGGTGACGAGAAGACCAACTTAGAGAAAATACATATACAAAACCTTGGTGGATGAAAATAAATAAAGCGATAATCGTATGTTAAGCCTACACCCAGCCTGGGTTTGAACCTAGGTATCATCATAAACGGTGACCAAGTGCTAGGTGGGTTTAACGCTTTCCACCAGTTGGACGCTGCTGTGTTTATATTTAAAAAAATCATAGCTCTTTTAGTAATGTGTTATGTGCCTTTTAATTATGTAGCTTAAATCGCACTAGTCCTACTAATTAGCTGTCAACAGCGTATCTTTTTTTGAAGTTATGGTTGTCAGTTCGAGTCTCGGCGTGGCTTAAAATGTAGTCTATCATTTATGAAATTTGTGTTTTCCATTTTAATTGATGAAAAATTAAATGCTCCAAAAGGGCTCATTCTTATAAAAATCATGAGCTTCTAGGTTTTTTATGACTATAGTGGAGAAGATTAGGCTTGAGGCAGAAAGTATTGAAGTTCCGTTTTCTGAATTCTTAATTTGATAGCAGTGAAATTGGAATAAGTTTAATAGGTTTTTTATCATTTAAATTATTTGTTTTTAAATTGTGTTGTATTTTTTTTCAATATGGTAAAATTTAACTGGTCCCAAATCTCCTGTTTTCTAAAGTAAGATACAGAAAACTGCACCACGATGTAGAGTCTGTTTCAAGACCCACAGAAGTTACACGTCCGTGGTGTGAGATAGACTCTTTATGTCAGTATGCACTGCTGCACACCAGTCTAAATGGAATAATATATTTTAAAGCTAAGATCGATTCATTTTCTATCTATAAGACGGCTTCCTCGGTCAGCTAGAAAGTATCAATCGCTGTCAGGCCACATGGTTTAAAATATAATGGTCTGTGTCTTTTTTCTGGGACTACTTCTTTATTCTGTTTAAACTTCTACTTCCTTTCACCATTCGACTACAACTGCCCTTTGACATGTCACTAAGAACAAGGAAAGAGAAAACTATTAAAATTCTTATCTCAAGGTAAAAAATTCAAGCTCGTTGTTAGTTCACAAATATCTTAAAATGCGGTCTGTTATGAGCCTATAAAAATACTGTATTTGTTTTAGGAAGGCTAAATCTAGATCTCTTTTTTCATCAAGCCTAGTCTCATAGCTCCGCAAATATGCCTAAGCAATATGTTAAAGCTAATATGACATTTTCACACATTATTTTTTATTAACAAAATTCAACTATAGGTTTGTTAGAAAAAAAGCCCTGATAATTTCTTTCAACTTTATTTTGGAGTTAACGAGTTAGACATATTGGGAAATAAGGCATCCTGGAATTAAATATTGCGTCAAAACTGAACTTCTGCGTGACAATTTCTTGTTTATCATGGCAACAGTAAAAATATTGTTTCTTAAATTTTATATTCACAGCTAAATGATTTATTTTTTTTGCGAGAATATAACCTACTCCTGCCACCTATGTTTTCCATGGTTACAATCGCAGGCATACTCGATATTCCACCTTCAAACTCGCCAAAAATTGGATGGGGAGAGGTTCACCACTAATAATTTATCGCAGTACCTTTCTACGCCCTTATATATTCGTTTCCATTATTTTTAAAAACTAACCCCCACGCAAAAAAAAAAAGAACCGGGAATATCAAATTATCAGTCCCAATGTGTGTATTCAGAGGTTGTAGATGATAACCAGAACGAGCCTTCTGACCAAGTGTACGGATTTTACAGATAGCTGTTGAATGAAGGGGAAAAAAATGTTTAGAAAAGCAAGGCACATTGAAACCATTGGAATAAAAAGTTTTTTTTTGTATCTCTTTGCAAAGCCATCAGAATCGTTTTGTTGTCATAAAATATCTCCCCATTGTGAGTGAGGACATATATCCATATAAACATAGATACGTGTGTATGCGGGGAAGGGGGGTATTGGTTATATTATCCATTATCAGTGCTACAGAAGTCCATTCCAAATGTCAGCAGAGCTATTCATTTCAAAATCTCCCCTTTTCAACTACCACCCCTCTAAACCCCCTTGCCGCGGTTCACCCCCTCTAAAACCTCAATACTAACAACTGCAGTCTGCAATGCAATCCAATAGTACGCAGCACAAACACAGCAAAACTTACACGAAATATGAACGTGTTGATACAAGCCAAATGATCATAATGATTATGTGGCAAATCGATTTTTGGTATTGCGATTCGATATCTCGATGATATACGTGGGATTGTGTTGTCTAGTTGTGTGCGTGAGAATCTGAAATAACATTTTTGTTTTCGCAGAGAGATACTTTATGGCTTTTGTTATTATGAAATTTTGTTTTGAGTTTTTTGTGTGTTCTAGTGTGGGAGCATGGCAGAGGGTAAGGGGAGCTTTAGTGAAAGAGTTTGGATTATGGTTATTTTGAGGTGCGGGGGAGGGGGTGGAGGGGCTTTGGAGGATTAAGCCCTCTGTAATTTAGGTATTGTAGGAATATTGTTTGTTTTTATTCGTGGTTAGGCTACTGTTTGTTTGGGTTTCTGTGATGAATGTGGCTCGATTGATTGACTGGGGGAAAGGGATGCCTAGCTCAAGAACTCGAGTGTAAAAATGAGCTATGTTCAGAAATAAATACCTAAACCATCAAAGGAATGAATATTTTACGCGCACCACGTATTAGGGGTTGTCCCTAAGCTACGTGGCGATTTTTTGTTACCTTTTTTCTACCCTCCTTCCACCCATGTAACAGATCATTTAAGTTGGCCCCCCACCTCCTCAAAATTTAAATACACCACCGTTTTGCACATATTTTGCACCTTTTGCACCCAAGTATTACGTTTTTCACCCTAACCTAAGAGATGATACGACTGTTTATGTTTAGGGAGGCCAATTTAAGAGTAGTCCCCCCCCCCCCCACC
>CABEEJ010003937.1:41110-73133 GCA_901482245.1 Timema douglasi
CCCCCCCCCCCCCACCATTAAAATGTTGGGTTTTATGCCCTCTTAAAATTCCTGTTTTGCGCCGTTTTGCACCCTAATAGATTATCTAAAGAAAATATTTAATAAAAAAAATTAAGTTGTTGGCCCCTCCCTTCGGCTCCCACACCCTCAAATTAATAATGTAAATATGCCATCATTTTCTACATATTTAGCACCGTTTTGCTCTTTAATAGTTTTGCAAGAAAAATAAATACATTTAAAGTTAAAAAATATTTGGTGGCCAAGTTAAGTGTAAACCTCCCACTTAGAAAAAAAAAGTTTTTTGTAAACTCAACTTAAGTTTTCCTCTGAAAACAATCATTTTCTAAGTACAATAAAAACTGTTTACACAAAAAAATCAAACAATATTGAACAAATAATTTGTTTAGTATTTTAAATTTTCATAATTTTTTGTTTGTAAAATACCCTCAAATTATTTATATTCGTTAAAAATAAATATATCTTCTTATTTATCATGCTAAACAATTAATACACACGCATTTAAATAACATATTAAAACACTTTTTTAAAGATTTAAAATTTTCTAAAATGTATAATATGTAAACTACCCTTAAATTAATATATTTTATAAAAATCAATATAGGTTATTATTAAATCGTGTAAAATAGTCCACAATTGACAAAATTGTTAAATATATTTTTAAAACCCCACTTCACCGGCAGAATAGTCCAAGGCGTCAATTTCCTGTTAGACTGGCCTGCTGGAGATGGGGAGATTGGTGTTCGAATACCAGTCATGTCTACTGAGGATATTTTTCCCTCAGTGGTTTTCACTCTCCTTCCACGCAAACGCAAGTAGATTACCTCTAAGATGTTTCCTTCTTCCTCCCTACACTATTAGAGTAATTATCAGAGATGCGTATAAGCTGAACAGGCAGTAAAACGTGGTGATCCCATTTTTTTTTTAATTACAATTTTTCGGTGACCTGGTGGGCTAGGGGTAAGGTGTAAGACCTCGGTACTGGGGGTCCGGGGTTCAATCCTCGGTCCTGACACACATTTATCTGATTGCCGAACCCTTCCTTCACCTCTGACAAGACGTGTATTAATCACAACTTGTGAATGTGGGGAATGCCAGGCCTCCAACCGTGGTTCGGATTCCACGTTAAACTGTAGGTCCTACATTTTATCTCACAAACACCCTACCATTATACATTAGCATTAGTGCGTGTAACCCAAATGGGTAGTAAAACGCGGTGCTAATAATAATAATAATAATACAATTTTTAAAATATCAGTAATCAACACTACTATTAAATGAATTGTTTAAGAGAAACTAATAATTTTGAAATTATATTTATTGCAAATAACTTACCAGATACCTATATTTAAATAAATCGTTAAAGCTATTTTCAAAACATTTCAAATTTTATAAAAATCAGTCTTAGGTACTACACTTTAATGAATTTTTCCCTAAAAAACAAGTGTACATTTCTATGTCATGTTGAAAACTCCCCAGATATACATATTTAGCCAAACCAGTAGAACCATTTTCGAAAATATTTTGACTTTCCAAAAATGATTCTTCACTAAACAGCACTAAAGCGGATTTTTACTCAAAAAACAAGTGTAGAGTGTTATTTATTTGTCAGTTCAAACACTGGCTAAATACACAATTTAAACAAAATTGGTAAGGCCTTCTCAAAATATTAATTGTAATTGTCAAAAGTCACTCTTAAATAAACTACCGTCAGTATAAGGATTATTTATTGTCAAAATCAATGCAAATTCCAAAGGTATAGCCATTGAATTTTGAACAAAATCATGCAAACTGTTTAGTGTCTATGTTCATAGACAGACATAATAATTGTAAAATCAACTTTTTTAATTCAGGTGAAAATAAAACGCATAGTTTCATGATAATCTCGAGTTTGAAATATATTCTCTCTATATGAGAAAATAAAAAATCTATTAAAATGCTTAAGCTATATTTAAAGAATACTTTCTAACTTGTGAATAGTTATTTCTTAAAAGTCAAACGTTTAAATATAAATTACAGTTCTTATTTAAATTCTACAAATAATTCAAATTAATTTTTTCTAAAATATATTAAACAATCTCAACTATTCAAATTTCGAGTAAAATATTTTACATTTCTAAGCTCCATAGCTCAGATCATTTTAAGTTAAATAAAACATTTTATTAAGCACAAAGTTTAGCTATTAACCGGACCTAATAGCTATATTTTCACTATTTCAGAATATTATGAAAAAAATAACTACTTAATTAGTCGTGGTCCAGAATATAAAGCGCCTCGTTATTTTATAATTAATAATTTCCATTAATGAGGGAAATAGTGTCGTTTATTCTATATGTGAATGAAAATAAGTTTATAATGCACAACTTTATTGTGTGTATACACACACACACACACATATATATATATATATATATATATATATATATATTAGTGAAATCTGTATGATAATATAATAATATAGGAAAATTATAGCTTTCTATTACTAAAGGTGCTCATGCACACCCTTCCACCCTTTACCGTTTGAAAAAAAAAAATGAAAAACTAAAAGATGACATTTAAATGTGATCAACTGAAAGTGATACAAGGAGCAAACACGATTTACTCGTTCTAAGTGTGTGCCTATCGGTAAAGAAGAATGTTTCTTTTGTAATTGTGTTTACTCAAGAGTGAATCCTCTTAGAAGACTATCAGTTGATTGAGTCAACAAAAATCTGCGTTATGTTAGCTACAAAAATTGGATTGAAGTTGTAAACATTAAACTCAATGAGGAGGATGGGCATGCCATTGATGTTAGATACCGGTTGCTACGCTGGACCAAAAATGTAAGTAATTTGCTAAGGCAGGCTACGAATACTTCGTGTAAGGACTCTACAACAGAAGCTGCAGCAGAAATGGAATTTATCAATGGCATTCTTGAATGTCTGCAAAAGTGGGCAATAAATATGGCTGTCATCCAAACCACTTATGAAACCATACGGGCAATGAACAGCATGGTTTATCCTACGATATATCAGAAACAAATAAAGCAAATACTCATTGACAACATTGGTGATATTAAATTCTACCAACCAGCTTGAAGAAACTAACTGGAAATAGCTTCCTTAAAAAAATACGAGATATTTCTATCAATGCAATATATCATTGTGGAATGATACGGATGTGAACATGCGGTGTCTTTATGATGCCGCTCTTTTACTCCGAAAGTGCCTAAATTACGTTCAACAAAGTAAGTTAACGGAAAAAATTCACATGCCTAAGTACCTCATTCCACGTGAAGTGTATGCATTCTTTAGATGGCTTGTTAGTGGAGAGAAGAAGTAGTTTCTTCAGAAATAAAACCAACCGCTGTAAATAAAGCAGCCATGAATATCTCACAAACTGTTATGGCTATGATATACAATGATAGACAAGTGTACCGTTTATGTACTGACAATATTAAACCAATACATGTTAGGCCTCAACAAGTTGCCATAGGAATGGCAATTTATCAAGCCACTAGAAACAAAAGTATTGTCAATCTGATTCATAGATTGGGCTTCTCAACCGAGTATAACTGTCTTCTCCGATATCTATTTTTCTCAGCAGATATTGTTGATTTTTTAGAAGCTGCCTCTAATGGAAAAAATATTACACATTCTACAGTGCTGGCCATTTATAAGCGAAAAGAAGCAGATGAACATACACAAGTTCTTCAACTGTTAAAAACGTCTGGAAATTGTGCACTATACCTTCCTGACTGTTCAACTGTTATTAAAGATTGTGTTATGCCATCCAAAACGATTATGAAATTCAAAACTTATCCTGACTTCAGTCCAACTTCTGTAGGCCACCCTGATTTTACTGACATGAAAGTATGGTTTATAGGGAAGATATTCTACAAAATCAGAAGTGCTTCCCTGTAAGATGGCACACAATATGTAAGTGAAAACATGAGTGGAAATACAAATATTACATCATTTGCCACCTTCAATTCTCATATAAACACATCTCTGCCAATAACTGCAGTTCATGTTACCCCACTGATACCTGCATCACCAACAGAATAGCCAGGATTATTAACTGTTCTACTTCAAGCACAAAGTATTAACTATCTAGTAATGGGTCCAAAAAAGTCAGTGTTTTGCCAGGATTTCATGCCTTCACTGTCTGTGATACCACAGAATGTTTTTCAAGCAAAGGAAATTTGGAAGTATGTTGAAGAGGAAATAGAAAAATTTGTCTGCAAACTTTATATGCCGTTATCTAAAGCATCGGCAGTGGGAGAAGTAAGATGGTATATAAAACAACTGGAATCTGAAAAGATGCCACCGAAGTTGTCTGTTTAAAATTATCTATATTGAGGGCTATTTTATCAGGGCATAATTTGGAACAATGATGTTACTGCTAAACCAAATGCACCATCTTCTGAACCGGGCTATGGTTAGGAAATTAGTAATGTTATTACGTCCCAAAAATTACAGACATGCCACCAGTACCTTTAGGAATATTAGCGTTAATAAAATGCTCTTGAAAAACAAACTGTCTCTCCAAATTGTCCTGTTGCCGTAGTTATCTTCCCTGCACCGATATGTGTATGTGTACAAATGATATGAGTCTCAAAAGTGTGAAAACAGACGCACTCTTTATTCCCATGATGATGAAGACGGTGATTGTGACAATTTAGACTCGTAACACAGCATTTACAAAAAATATTCTAAATTACATTTATAATTTTCTATTACTTTTATTGTTTATTTTTTCTATTTACACTGAATAAAAAATGCATGAGCAAAATGACTACATTTTCGTGAATTACTATAAGAAATGTGGCTCAGTAAATTTTTACAATTTTAATTTTCTTACTTTCCAAAACAAATTTTCTACAAAACGACTTAATTTCTTGTAAGCCTTGAATGTAAAACGTTTTTCCTAATACTTTTGTTTGAAATTAAACACAGTTATTTTGTAAAGTATAACATTTTTCGGAGCCATTGATGACATTGAACAAGTTAAGTTATTACATGAATGTGCACATCTGCTGAGGGAGTATTACTATTATGTTTTCATAGCTGCTGGATAGAGAGCCACTTCTGGGCCTCTTAATTTTTGTTATAGGGAGCCCGTAAATATCTCAAACTAAATAGAGTTAAACACAATAGTATAGTTGTTACCATTAGTAAATCTAAAAATATTAATTTGCTTACCACCACAAAAAATATCAGAAAAAGGTAAACTATTTATCGTTTGTTAGTATTTCCAGAGATAATAAGTTAATTACATGTTGTCGGCCATTTTGTTTTATATAAAAATAATAAATATATTTATAGATTTAATTTTTGTTATTGTAGGTTTTCATATAATAAAATCTATGGAAGTTACAGTCAATAATGTTGTAACAAGTAACATGATATTTCTTATCCCCCTGCGCCATACATCACAGAACACCCCCTCCCCCGAATGAGTTTCAGAAGTGGTAACATGTGTTTTTGTACTATTTGGGGTGTCAATTAATAACTAAAAAAAACGCAATATTGTACCACAAAGCTCACACGGAAAACCAGTTGCTCGCCCACTAGGTGGGTCCAACGACTTAATTTTTTGTTCTCGCTAATCTTTTAGGGTGCAAAACAGAACTTTTATTTTGGCATTAAAAAACCCAATTAGTGAGTGGGGGGATACGCTTAACTTGGGCATTTCCCCTTTTAAATATTTTTTCTTGCAAAACAATTCAGGTGCAAAACGCCATACTTGGGTGAAAAACGGCACAAAATGGGACTTTTAATATGGCATGGAAAAATTCAACGTTTTGATAGTAGGGAGGCTACTCTTAACTTGCCATCCCCTTCCCCCAAACATAAACAGTTGCACCGTCTCTGGGGCTAGGGTGCAAAACGTAATACTTGTGTGCAAAACGGTGCTACATTTAAATCTTCATTTTGATAGGGTGGGAGGGGGGTTAACTTAAGTGATCTCTATGTAACCCATATATACATTTAGCCTGACCGCTACCCCCCTACGACATGTATTATGAAACATATCACGTCAAAATTAATTGTCATTATTTCATAATGAAGCTTCTGTGACATTAAAAGAGGGACTAAGATTTAATAATATTCAGAATTCATTTTAAATCCTTAAGGTAAATGTGTTAAAAGAATCTTATAATAATACTTTAATACTTTTATTTATCAACAATTATATTATTTTTTCAACATCATTCAAGTACCTATAAGATCTGTGTTACGGATCACTGTAAGGTGCCCACCCTTCCTCCATGTAACACCATGTATGCATTAAGAGCTCCGCCTTTAAAAAGCGTTACGTATATATGGATATACGCATTTTGACACTAAATGAATAGGGATGAAGAAGGTGAAATCTGGAGAAAATGTTCCTACATTTGCGTTGAGGCAGGTGGGAAAAACCTTTAGAAAAAACACAACATGCACTCAATCAGGATTTAAACCTCACCTTTCCGTTACCGAAATTCCAAAATAGACGAGTAAGGCATTATTATTTATTTCTCGTTACTATATTTCTTCTAGAATGTTTTGGCTCAGCAACAAACAGACTAACGCATTTGTAAACAATCGGTAGAGAGTGGAGGTATAAAAAAATATATGATTATAAATTACACAGACCCCAGATCAATAATTTACCACTTAAAGTGGTCAAAATCGTGCCTATGTTTTCCAAGATTCCGATTCAAGAAATTAAAAATTAAAATTCGTATTCGTATTCGAGAAAAAGAGAGTTCAACCAATTTTTAGTAAACAAAAGTTTTGTTTTAAGAGGACATCGATATTATATTAAAGGGGGGTGGATATTATCAGCTTTTTTCAATGATAAAACAACTTGTTTTCAATGTGGGAAAACATAACTTTCACCTGCACTTAGCGAGGAAGCTATCGACTTCTTTGTTCCTGACACACGCTCTTTTTATGTCCACATAGGAAAAATAATTTATTAGACAAACATTTTTGTATTCCAGTTCACTGGAAAAAATATAATATTAATAGTCCGTAACTAGCATAAAAATAGATTCAAAAATCTTTTTCTCCTTTACAACGTTAAATATTAGGTGGAAAAAACATATTTTCCTCTTTTCTATTCAGAGCAATAATCTGTTTGAATCTGTTCTACCTGGTCCTTTGAAAAACCAACCACTTCGCAGGAACCAACACCAAGCGTTTTTATTCCTCTACGTTAAAAAAAAAGCCCCTCACCCGACTCATAACCTTGAATTACTGAACACTTCTACTCGACTATAAAAACATATGTTAACACGTACGTACCCCCTCTTTTTTTAGAAGTAACTATAAAAACTAACGATTTACTCGTGGCGACTTAATCTACCTAACTTTTTTGTTTAAAAAAACACTCACACTTCTAGATTCAACACTTTTCTCTGTCTCTCTCTTTTTTAAACTTGTCTCTTCCCTTCTCATCCAGTTTAACATTTTGAAGAGTGTAATAACAAAATACGATTATCTTGCTTCTGTTGCCACTACGCGGTAGCACTTTCTATACAACACAACCCCCTCCTACCTCCCCTCCTATGAGCCATGCTACCCCCTTATGTGAAACACCTCCACTCACCCCTTCTTCCTTCTCTCTTCACTAAGCTTTACATTGTAGACCATACTTTTTATCTGTGGGGGATTAAACTCACCCCCCATCTAGGATACCCCTTAACTCTGTCTCTATCCTACCCTATCCTTCAACAACCCTCAAAACCCATCCATAGCTCTCTCCGAAGTGGATAGAGTGAGCCTGGAATTCGAAAGATTACACCCCCTTTTATCCCCACCTTCCCAACCCAGTTTTTGAACAGAAATCCCTCTTCCCCCTTTATCAACCCTCTCTCTTTTGCCATACAGCGTTTTCTCCTCTTGAAAAGCGTTCACATAGGAAATATTTCAATAGGATTTTCAAGTGAATGGGTTTGAATGGCGGTTGTGGCGGTGTGGTAGCTAGGGGTATGGATGTGTGTACGTGTGGGTGTGGGTGTGTGGTTTTGGGTGTGCTAAATCTCTGTCGTAACTGTTAACTCTTATACGCTGTATGCTCGCTCAAGTGGCGGATGTCTGTCTGTCTTCCTCTTTATGTGTCTGATTCTGATCGCATTTAACGTATCCGCGGATTCAAGAGTCACACAGAAAGCACTGACAAGATGAGCCAAGAGGCTTTCAGTGCAACAATCATTTTTGTCCGTTGCCAATGAGGTCGTACTTTTTTTTACCACTTTTATTGATTGCTTATATTAATACTGTTTTTATCAGGGTGCTCTTAACCCGAATTAGTGGACACCTGTACTAAATGTCAGGCTCGTATAGTCTGGTTTGCCTGTTACGGGGAGGCTGGGATTTGAATCTCAGCTAGGTGTATATAGAGAGTATTTTAGTAAATGGCAGTTGATATTTCATCCACACACAACATAATCTGAATTAAGAAGAAAAGAATAGGCCTATTATCCGAAATAAAATAAGGAATAAATTGTATATATGCATATATATTATATATTATGTATTTAGAAAATATAATGTATACTTAGAACTTATTTTATGATCCGAACTCATATTATGTCAAGGGTTCTGATTAGTTTCAAAAATAAGAATGTATAATTCACAAAGATTAGTAAAGTTACTCATATATTTAATTTGGTGTGAATGAATCAGTTTTACTAAATAAAAATATATATTTATTTTATGTTGTGTGTGTGTTTTTTTTTGTAAGTAATTCTGGTTTCTAAACCGATTACAATCTTCCTCTATTTCCTTAGAATCCCCCACTGTTTTGAATACAAAATAAAGTTAAACAACAAAATACTGAACGTCCCTCCAAAATTTCCTCTTTGTCCATGTGGATGTTAAGCAAGATATAAAACAACCCTTTTCACACTAACAAAAAAAAACACAAGAAAAAGACTCCACGTCATAACCAACCCTCGACGCCTTTTGTTTCAAACCCTTTTATTGCACGGAATTACAAGCCTCAAGTGGCAAAGTGCTAATAAAGAGTTGTAATACCATCCTAATTAAAGTTTAATAGTTTTCACTTGGGACACAAATAAACCCTTTCCTCTCTTTTCCCTTCAAACGCGGTGAATTAAATTAAGATGCAAGTTGAAAAGTTAAAATGTGGCATTTGTGTGGCAGAGAAATAACAATTACTTTAAGAGAGAAGGGTGGTGGTGATATTTTATTTGTTTCTTAGTGGGGGAAAAGTTTGGCCGTAAAAAAAGTGTACCGTACTTTATGAAAGTACCGATTCATTTAACACTTGCAATCGGAAGGATAATACATTTGATATGACTTACGTCTTGAGCTGATATGTTATTCGATTCTTAAAGGAGATTTGCACTTTTAGTAGTTAGGACGTAATTTATTTGTATCAATTTCTTCACTCACCCATCAATTTGTTTGTTTGTTTGTTTGTTGGTTGGTTTGATAGGTTTTTATTTTAACATTTAAACATATACATAAATACATGAATAAAAACACGAGAAACATAAAGGGACAAACATTAACCCATCAATTTGGACATGTAAGAAAAAATAATAGAGGCTTACATTTGACTGGTAGTAGCATAATGTGTTGAAATTCTCTAGGTTGTTCGTTCTCGTCTAATGACAATTTGTTGGCACTCATAGATGTATGTGTTGCCTTATCCACTAGCATGTAATAGCACTGTCCGTGACGTACAAACAAACTGAAAACATCACATGTTCTATATTCAGATTTGTAAACATTGGCAATCCTAATTACTGATGCTGTTATTTAGAGAGTGGGAAGAACGAAGAATAATCTAAATTTGTCTCACGTGGTCTGCAATAACTATGGCGGATCCCGAGGGCTCAACGGGACACAGTTTGAAAAACACTTCTCTCTGCTATAGTTCTACTTCATATTCTTTAAAACTTTTATTCAAATTATTTGTAGTTCTAAGAAGTAGAAATACCCCGCCAAAACCTTCTATAAGGTAAAGTCTGGTGGTATGACGCACTTTTAAAAAAAAAATAGCTATAGCACATAAGAAAATGAAGAAAAAAATCGAAATAACGTAAATACCTCACTAAATATATACATTTAGTAAAATGAGAGAAGTAAATATATTCCCACACATTTCATTGTTAAGAAACACAACAAATAAATTATGTTTATTGCCATATCTCCCCCCCTCCCCCTCCAGGGTGAGTGTTATGACCCAAGAGGGGTGGGTGGTATGGCTTATGGAAAATCAAATAGGAATGAGAAATTAAAACATAAAATTAAATTTAACATTAATATAACTTAATCATAGTCTTACTAGGAACTCCATAATTGCTGGTACGTAATCATTAACCATTAACATTTTTTTGCACTAGAGATATGGCTTCCATGAAATACAATGCAAATTAAAACACAGTCAACACATAAAATGAACTACACAAAGTACTAAGAAATCAGTTTAAAAACAATTTTAATGTATCTTATTTTACTTCTCTAGCTTTTTATTTTTATTTCCAAGTCTGCCACATAGGCCACATTTAACATCATAAATTGTGCAGCTTTCATGTAACCATATATTGCACCGCACTCATTTGATCCAGTATGAATTTGAAGTTGTCTTCTCGTAATGTTCGAAACACTCGACACACTCATTTTCGTCATCCGAAACACATCCATCACTTGAATCCGCAACTATTGGATCTTCATCTTCGTCATGGGACGACGTTGTTTCTTAGCTTAAATCTTTTTCAATGCACCTGATTTATTATGCTTCTTTCTTTCACCTTTTTGTTTCTTAATGTATACATCTAATTTCCTTTGCTCAGATTTTTCCTTCCTTTCCTCTAGTGTACGTTTTTTGTTCAATTTTACTGAAATCACTTTATATTTGGTGAGCAGAACAGCTGATTGCTTTCTTTTGTATTGTTTAGGTTGACCTGGTCTGGATGTTGCTACTGGTGACAACTTTTTAAGCCGTTTTCTTGTAGTCAGATCTTGCAGATGGGTTTCTTCCGTAGTTGAAGAAGTAGGTTTGACAGTAGATATTGTAGTCTCTGTAATATGTGGTGATGGCTCATGAATCTCAGATTTAGAATTGTACTCTCCAAGGTCAATATCTTGTGATGTCTCCGAGCGTGCAGAATTAAGAAAATCTCTTTCAGGAATGGTGGACCAGCTAAAAGGGAATATGCCTGTTGCACGGAATCCTGATATTCCAATTTCAACAGTCGCTAGTCGAGACCATAACTTAGAAAGAAGCTCACCAAATTGTCACCTCTCAATCTTTTTATTAGGGTTAGCAATTCCCCACTCTTGACAGCAGTGTTTAAAGTAAACTTTGATGAGTGGTCCGAAAAACCTTCTGTCAAGAGGTTGCAGATAATTCATGGTGAGACTTGGCAAGCATAAAAGGAGAATATCATTGTATGCTTCTTTCTGCAACATTTCGGGGGAGTTCACGTGTGTCCCATGTCCGTCCAGGATAATAATACACTTGCCTGATTTCTTCCGAGGTATGAAGTGATTCTCAAGCCAGTCCATGAATAAATTTGAATCTACATTTGCCAATTATTTCCTCATTTGTATGAAGGCGCCGGGTGGCATGTTTTCAGAACAAACTTGTTGTTTATTGAGCCCTTTTAAAATTCAGTACTCAGGTAAGAAGGAACCTTCATAATTACAGCAAGCAGTTACTGTGATAGTTTCACCTCGTTTGGTTGATTTACGTACATGAACATCCTTGTTGCCTCTAATTGTGACAACCTCGCCTGGTTCATTGTTTAGCTGGAAACCTGACTCATCCATGTTATAAATGTTGACTGGCTTGTCTATTATATTATTTTCTGTAAGAGTTGTTTTCAGCCACTCAAAATGTTCATCGACTTCTTTGACATTCATACCATCAGCAAGAGTATTCGAAATTCCCTGTGCTTTCCGTACAGTTAGTAAAGGGTTGACTTTAATAAAGGATCTGAACCAATCTCGAACAGCCATTTTTTTTGTGATCATTGAATTTTTGTTTCAGACCCATGGAATTCGCCAAATTTTACGCAATCATTCGTAAAAATGTTCTGGTAGGAGCAAATCCTACTGCTTGCTATTTTCGTACATTTTAAACTAATTTTATTTCCTTATCTAAGCCTAAATATGGTGGTTGGCCTAGGTGAACCTTTATGAAATTTCCTGTTGTCAGTCTGTGATGAAAGGTTTTTTCTGGTAATTTATTTTACCTTGCCACCCACCTTATTGGTATTTTGTATAATCGCCCTGCTTTTATGGCTTTGTCGAGCTGTCCTTGAGTCCACATAGCCCTGCTACTCTTACGAGGACCGTACGATATTGGCATGATTGCAACGTACACAGAAAAAAAAAAGATAAGTTACTTTTCTAATATAGCATTCCCATCAGCAGTTTTAGGCTGCATATTATTTCCCTTATGAACTCCTAGTTAAAAGAGTGCGTCATATTTTCCTTGCCAACAATGCGTTGTATCTACCAAAACCATGACGCAGCGATTACCAGACGCACAAGTTGGCGAACAAGCTTGTGCTTTGTTCTGAGCAGTTGACTAACTAACCCTCTTTCAACTAGAAATGTTGATTCAGCAATCACTGTAATATTTCCAGCACAATATAATTATATCTGGGTGTAGTGTAAAACTTCGAGCACCTACCTCTGACTGTTTCCGACGACTATGAAGTATGGAATCGAAGAATATATTTATACTCAAACAAAAACTTTACACACGCCACTTTACGACAAGATGTTCTCAACTAGACTGCCTGCGTGCGCACACGAATCCTGTACCCATAATTTCAGAGAGTGCGTCATATCACCCGACTTTCCCTTACTCCCATTCTCCCTGATTCCTGGGTGTGTCATTGAGGTGTAGCGTAGACTAGTTTAATTATCTGTGTTTTTTTAGCACCGCTTCTTACTGCCTGTTCAGGTTGTGCGCATATGTACTAATTACACTAATGTGCTAGGGATGAGGAAGGTTGACTTAAGAAGAAGTGTACCCACATTTACGTGGAGGGTGAAGAGAAAACCATCTTGAAAAAGCCACCCTCATTACACCTCGATCTCTCTGTCATCACCCGTATAGACTAACACAATAGTGACGCCTCAGACCATGTGCCCACCGAAGTAGATAATAAAATGCTGTTCCCGATTAAGACTAAAGTATAACCAATGAGCTACCATATGTAGCGTAGTTGGCTAACGCGCTAGTCATGTTGAGCTCGACCGCCGAGGACGGGGAGATCAAGGTTCGAATCTCGGTCGGGTGAACTGGGGGTGGTTTTTCCTAAATGGTTTTCACACTCTCCCTCCACGCAAATGCGGGTTCACTTCCTCTAATTCAACCTTCCCAATTCTCAATAGATTAGCGTAATTAGTACTTAAGGCGTATAACCCGAACGGGTAATAAGACGCGGTGCTAAATAATAATAATAATAATAACTGACCAGGTCTTTCGCCCACATCGCGATTTAACAACCCTGTGAATGATTGCTGCATCTCCATCAAGTACACCTCACTCACTCTGTTCCCCTAAGGTTTGAATATTAAAAGTAGGTTTTGGTCAAAACTGGCACTACGGCGTGAGACGAGAATAAACTCGTGATAGTAACCCGAGTGTCGGGCACGAGGAAAGTTAGGAAGGGTTGGAAGTGAAGTCTGAACGCTACTGGAGCCCATAACCAACACTCGCGTCCAAGTAAGGGTGGGTTGTAATTAGACACAGACACCCGTAACTAGAAGCGGGGGAGGAGGACTCACTGGAGCCTTCCTTTTGCTTTCACGAGCACTTACCGTGCGGGGAGTACAAGACTTGTGCATACATGTGATCACTTAATTTACTCAAGTTTTTGTTGAATCGCGTTTTACTATCCAACTGGGATATCTACATTTATTATGCGTATAACCTGAACGGGTAGTAAGACACGGTGCTAATAATAATAATAAATTTAATAATTACACTAGTTAATGAGTTAGGGGTTTAAAAAGGTTGAAATTAAAATAAGCAAATTTGCAAGAAATTGAGAGTGAAAACCATTTAAGAAAATAAACCCTCAATAAACACGACCAGTATTGGAACCACGACCTCCACGTCACCAGCAAAACAAACTAGATGAGCTTGACGCCTAGTTCACGCACCCGCTGATGCAGGTTATTGAAGTTACGCTGAAAGAAAGGGTTTACTTATAGTTCGGTATTTATTATTTTGATTTGTACACTAGGGACACTAACTTGTACAATGGCGACGCATAATAAATTGTATACACCGACACCATAAAACTATGCGCAATAGAATATCAAGTCAATTAAATATCAAAGAGCCCGCTTCAGTGGCCGAATGGTCTAAGGCAGGAATGTGCGAACTTAGAGCGATTGGCCCTTTTCATTTGGCGTGGAAATGCAGAGCCATGGGAACAAACGGTTAACTTCAAGAATTTTTATTGTTTTGCAATTTTCTTTTCAGAAACGGTTTGTTCAAAAATAAAAGCATGTTGATTAAATTATACTTTTTATATATGCACCTCCTCTATGATTTAACAGTATTCACATATCAATAATTTTGACATTTTCCAATAGAAAACTTCCGGCTGCATAACAAAAAATAAAAAAAATTTAACACCTAATAAACATTGATACATCATCTTAGAAGAATTATTGAAAATATTACTATAAAAATATCTCTCGTTCTCAAGAAAATGTATATTTCCAAATATATGATTTTTCCGCAAGACCTGTCCGATAGCTAGCACCATCTACGTTTTTCGTGAGCCATCTGTTCTCGTTGGCGTGGAAAGATACTTTGGTTGGTTGTGAGGCCACGCCACGCCTTTCACCCTCCCGCCCACCAATCCGCAAAAAAAGGTTTTAGATTTGCCCTCGACAGGGACAAGGGCCTTAATTACAAGAGGGACAAATTAAAAAAAGTTGGCTAGCCCAATGACTTCATTAATTTTTTTTTTATTCGAACTTCATTTAAAAAGATTATAAATAATTCACATGATAAACTGACCAAAATAGGTTTAAATACAATGAAAATGTATAACAATCATAATTAGCTTATTGGATCAGTATGGTTTTAGGTTCAATCAGAAGATTTATATGATGGGGTGTGATATGAATGAAACTGTGAATGAGCTTACATTTTTTTTATATAATCTGGATTAAACTGTGAGGAAGTGTTTATTGGTAGAAGATAGATGCTCATCAGTAAGTTGGTTTATAAGATCACTTTTTCTAAGTTTCATGGTTAAAAACACTTTTTCCCATGAATATGAGAAAGAAAACATTGCCATATATTTTTGGACATGATTTACCAAGTTTGGAAATGTTGCTTTTGGTATGTTTTTTATTAAAAAAAACAGTTTTGCTGTGTTTTAAAAAACCTGCTTCAAAACGCAACACATTTTAATTATCAATCCCGCGGGCAGGAGTGAACACACTGGCGGGCCGTATTTGGCCATTGGGTTATAGTTTTGTCATCCCTTGTTTATGGCATCACTTTGGTGTTGGAGTAGCCTGCTGAGGATGGAAAGATCGAGGTTCGAATCCAGTTTGGGTCTACTGAGTGTAATTTTACCTAAATGCTTTCCCACTCTCCTTCCACGCAAATGCGGCTAGATTACCTCTAAAATGTTGCTTTACTAATCCCTAACCCATTGGAATAATTATCACATATGCATATAGCCTGAACTGGTAGTAATACATGGTGATTAAAAAAATACCAAACACTAATATTGTTTATACAAACATGAAGCACATCCTGGCTCGATTTAGTTACCTGCGTTGTAGGTTCCTCTTCAAGCATTACTTGACACCCTCTCTTCTCCGTAGAATAAGTTACCAACCCGGCCACGAGTGAATTTCACTCCAAACTCCGCACCACCGACCGACACATCAACATCGATTAACATCGCTAACAGCCTACTTCAGTAGTCGAATAGTCTAAGGCAACGGTCAGCAACCTCCGGCCCACAAACGGATTGTAATTGTCCCGCAAGAGATTGTGTCAAATAGACTAATAAATAGTTACTATATGAGAAATATTAAGTTGAACTTTTTGCTCTTTTACAAACCGGCTAACCAAATTTTGTTTTAAGCCCGCCCATACGGTCGTGATATCAAAAAGGTTGCCGACTCCTGATCTAATACGTCATCCTTGCAGTAGACCAGATCTTCGATGATGGCAAGATCGGTGTTCGAGTCCTGCTCCTCGTATTGCGGGTGATTTTTCCACTGTATTTCCGTGCAAATGTGGGTGTGTTTACGGCTAGCTATACTTTACTCACCCTTACCCTAATAGTGCAAATATAGCCCGAACGTGTAGTAAAATATGGCGCACAATAAGAAAACACTTCAGGTAAAAATAATGTCAAGTGAATATCTTATTCTCCTCTGTAAAATGTTGTTAACCATTCCTTATAGAATATAAAGCAAAATCTATTTGGGCCTAGGTATTCTTGTATGTATGTATATATGTATATTTTTGCCATCCAGACTCTGCGATTGTAAGTAAATGTTGTTTGTTAAAGGAGAAGGCTTTTCTGCCTGCGTCCTTCTCCGGGTGACATTGATGCAGGTTGTAAGGAGTGTAAGCCTCGACAATAAATCTGAATGAGTGTGGTGGTAAATGTCCCGGTTAGAATGTAGGAGGTAGAGAGCTAGAGATATGTGTCTCTGCAGTCTCCTCAGATCCACATCTTATACACGGACATCTTCATCCGAAGAAGGGGGCTCACACTCTCTGCAATATTGGCACAAATCGCACAACAGCGCCTTCCTTCCTGTGGACACTTCGTGGGGCATTGTTTTGATTAAATACCATGTTTAGTACACGTATTATCAAAGGATTACACCTTATCTCAGTCGGTAGTGTGTCTGTCTACTGAGCTAAGGGTCCTGGGGTCTATTCCCGGCATATTCGAATACGTTATCATTGTTATTGTTAGCACCGCGTCTTACTACCCGTTCGGGTTATACGCACTTACGCTAATGTGTAATGGTAGAGTGATTGTGAGATGAAATGGAGGAATGAGATGAAATGGAGGACCTACAGTTTAACGTGGAATCCGAACCACGGTGGAGGCCTGGCATTCCTCACATTCACAAGATATCTTGCCAGAGGTGAAGGAAGGATTTGGTAATCAGATAAATCTTTGCTGGGACCGAGGATTGAACCTCGGCCACCAACATAGAAGTCTGACACCTTACCCCTAGACCGCCAGGTCACCGTTATCATTGTTGAAATGTGGGTTCACCCTTTCACAGTGGTGAATTAACGGCTGGGGACTGGATGTTGAGCTTGTCCTAGTCCTAAGTTAAGTTTTAAGGCATATGAATCTACGACAGGACTAACGAGCCGGAGGTGGAAAATATATGATTTGAATAAAAACTGAGCTAGGCCACAGGCTGGAAACAGTACTGGATATAAAAAATATAATAATAGATTGATCTAATTGGGGGAGCGGTGATATGAGGAGGATAGCTTAGAGCAGGGGTTCCCAAACATGTTATACATAAGTAAACTTTGCAACAGAAAAAAATGCATGTTGGAGCCCTTACAAAAAAAAAAGTGTTATGAATATTGAATGAAGCATGTTAAATTTTGCAAGTAAAATTATTAAACCAACTGAAAACATCGCTTGTAATAGATGCAACGTTGGCAAATGTCCTTCTACCTAATTACTGTTTCTATTTTATAGTGTTATGTTACATCCATGACTGTTTCCAGTCTATGACCTGGGTCAGTTTTTTTTATTCAACCCACTTATCTCCCCCCCACTGTTAACTCACTAGGCCTATCGTAGCTTCATATGCCTTATAATATAACTTAAATACTAGGACAGGCAGAGCATCCAGTCCCCAGCCATTGATTCATCACTGTGAAAGGGTAAACCCACATTTAACCAATGATAATTTTTTCGGCCATGTCAGGAGTCGAACCCCAGACCCTTAGCTCAGTAGGTAGACACGCTACCAACTGAACTGAGGTGTCGAATTTGATGGAAAATATAGTTTATAATAAATAAAATATCAAATTGAAAGTATTTACTCGAATAAATAGCTAAGTATCGGTCTTAATATTTTAGTTAAGGTAATTCTTTGATTAATTCATTTACTGTGGGCTGAATAAATTATAAATTTTATTTTTATATAGTCTTACTCTTTTTTCTATTTAATCAATTAAAATTTCTCTAAAATATATGTATATATAATACACTTTTACTTTATTTAGTTAGAACTCATGAAAAACAAATCAAACCGTTTTGTAACAGACCAATTTTTGTACGTGCTTTGCCGATGTATACAAAACACATAGTAAATATAATTTAAGGAGACATATTTCGGTTTATTAGGTTTTGTGGGGCTCTTGTAGGAATTACGTTTAAAAATGTATTAAATATAAGCAATTAAAATCTATAACAAATTTTTACAAATTTTTTCAATTTATGAAATATTTTATTTGAAATTTAATTCAGTTGCGCTTAGAGTTGGTAACCTTAAAATTATAGTTTTTCTTACGTGTCTATGACAAAACTAAATAAAAAACATGATTATGGAGCATTTAAATAATATAAATTGGGAATATGTTTATTAATTTTGCACATGGATTCAGTCAAATAAAATAAAAAGGTGTGTTTTGAACTGGAGGCCAAAAGGTTGTTAAATTTGCTATGTGGGCTGACCAAGTAATATAATTATTACGTCATTTCTAAATTTGATTTTCTATGTTAAAAGCATTTTAGAACCTTTTTGCATTCGTGTATGCAAACATCTCGCCATGCGTCGTAAGTTTAGCCCTACGAAGCATGCAAATTTTAGTCCCCTTAAAAAAAAGTCACTTGAAGGCGAAAAAAAATATCTATCCTAGGGTAACTGTAAGGTCTTTTGGACCCCTAGTTTATGTAACGACATGGTCCACGGTGATATCTTGATATGGACGGGTTGTAACCCGGGGTTTTCAAGCCACAGAGTCAAGGGGAGGTCAATTTCGATTATCGATATTGTCTTCAGGATGTCGTGTGGTATGCCTGTGTGGGAGGCTCGTTCTTGAAGACAGTATAGGGAAAAAGACCTCAAATAAACACGACTAAAAAAAATCCTTAAACTTAGACAATATTTTATATAGAATCTGAGTATACATACTGTAATCAAAACTATGTTCAAAATTTAACTCAAAGCTTCTGTTAAATTTGTCTGTCTAAACATATTTATTTTGTGTTTTAATACGTTTTAGATTTCTTGAAACTAATGTGGGTGTATGAGCTAGAAACAAACGGATTCTAGAGACTTTGTGGCTATATTCCTAGTGAGTGGAATTAGTTAAAGAAACAGTTCATTGGTAAAATAAGAAACAGATTTTTATTTTACTTGATATGACTTACTTTGCCAAAAAGGGTAAAAATAATAGCTTAACATTTTTTTATCGGCTTGCTTTTGATATCCAGCTACTAAGGCATTTTTAAAATATGAGAAATGTTAAAAATATTATAAACTTTGTTTTGTTTGTATTTGAACCACCACAAATTTGGAGGTAATTAATGAAAATTACCTCAAACCATACTGTACACTATTTAACATCCGTTGGTATTGACCTAGCCCAAAGAGATTTATAGTACCCTGGCTTGATACATAAAGCTTTCTTGTACCATTTGTTTAGAGGGTTTTCTTGGTCATTATTCTACTTTTTTACTCCATTTTAACTATATTTCCCCCCATATTATTAAATTGATTTAAAATTGTCAATGCTTCAATATGACGAGGAGATAATTTCATATTGCGTGATCGAGCAACATATTTTTTATTTTCTATTTTTTGTAAAGGGGCATATAATCTATATAGAAGTGTTTTTTTATATATTTTTTTAGTCTTGTTGTCACTCCCAAACGTGAGAGGGGTGGAATATAAAAACCATTGTTTTAAAGTTGTTGTGAGGGTAAGAGTTGATGATGGTTAGGATAACGCAGTCATCATTGTCACTTTTCTTTCTTCTCCGGAACGTTAGGCCTTCCAAACCAAATGACATTGCCCTGATCGAGCCTGTAAATACAGGCCCCCTTTTTATGTTTTTAAGGCTACTATCACATTTCTCAGAACAAATGAATGCAAAGTATAGCTAAGGGCACCACATATTTGAAAGAAAGTATCCTTATATCTCGATATTTATTTTGAGAATAGCAGCTATCGAGCTTCAAAATTATTAAAAATAATGATAAACTATCTTAGAGCTTTTTGTGTTAAACCTGTTAAAAATTATTTGTTTGAGGAAATTTAGATCTATATATTTTATCAGTATTTGCCTTAATCTCATAAGTGTAACATTTCACGTTAAACGTTGTTGGAAAAAGATATAATTTCACCTTTATATACTTTTTTTTAACATAAAACTTAAACGATGAGATTTATTTATATATACAAAAACATGTCGATACCTTTCACCTCCACTATATAGCATTAGGAGCTCGAAAGTGCTTTGACACATTCACAAAAGTACACTACTTATCCCTATCTCTACTAGTTCTATCCAATTCCCCTAATTAAACTCTATCTATTTCAGGTATGTTCTAATGTTATCCTCCCATTTGCGTCTTTTGTCTTCCCAATGGTCTCTTCCCATTGAGTTTACCAGTCAATAACCTGAACACGGTTTTAAACTCTTCCATTTGTGCTACATGCCCTGCCCGCCGTAATATACGAGACTTAAGTATCCTAACAAAGTATTATGATACGTACAGGATATGCAACTCATCAATATGTAACCTCATCCACTCCCAAGTAGTTTCATCCTTTTTGGCACAAAATATCTTACTAAGCACTTTGTTTTCGAAAACTCTAAAAAAAATTTAGTCATATAAGATGAGATACCACGTTTTACACGCATAAAAATAACAAATATCTTCTTAAGTAATGTGGGATTTTTAAACGTCTGCAATATGTCTCACCACTCCGGTAGGTGACCCCCCTCCCCCCTTAAGTCCATACAACTTGTAAAACATTCCAGTAGGGTTACAAAAAAAATTATACCGGGGATAATGTGCAGTTGATTTGTATTCGGAAATATCCTAATTTTTGTTATTGGGGCTCTTGAGACTCGTTGTAGACTTTAAGATGACCCACAATGCTCAAGTCAATTTTAAAATGTATATGCCACGTGAAAAGATTAATATATTTAGTGACACTTTTTTAACTTGCCTCAGTGGGCACTTGGTCAGGCTCAGGCTTATTTAGTCTAGTTTGCCTGTAAAGGAGAGGCTGGAGCCCGAATCCTGGCTAGGTGTAAGGAAGGTATGTTTTCCTAAATTTTTTATATTTGTAAATTCTTAAACATATCATAATATTGTAAAATATTAATTTGCAATACTGTAAGATTAAAAAAAATGAATTGTTAGTTGTTTTTTTACGATACTCATCACAAGCGAATCGCCATTTTCTCATCGTCTCATTATTTAAGTTTCTTCTCCTGATTGATCAATCCTTTGAAACCACCAGGACACCGTTTCTATTGTGCTAATCCACCCCTAACTCTAGATTATATTTCACCCCCATCAATTTTAAATTAAAGTCGGGTACCATCGCCCTTGCACAATGGGCGCACGGCATGCAGGATGCATTTCACCCTGCACCCTACACCCTCTTACCCCCCTAACCAGGAATCATTTCATCCCTTGTGTTCTTGTTTTATCTCGAGGGTTAGGTTCTCTGGTGGTGCTGATTATCTCTCGCGTTGGGCTCTTCATTTGTAAAGACTGTAGCTCACACGCTTGGTGGAAAAACCAGTGGATTCGAGTCCATTTTGTATACGAATAAATTGTACTAGCACACAACTTACAAACTAATCTGTCAATGGAGTGTACGCCTAATACCCCACACCCAGCTCTAGTACCTTGATTTGTTTTTAAACTAGCACGTTTAACATAATATATATTTAGCATCACGTCTTACTACCCGTTCGGGCTATACATCTATATATAATTCGCAACTTAATTTAAATGATGGAGATGAGGAGGGTAAGGGGAACTGTAAGCACACTAGAGTGGAAAGAATATTGAAAATCTACATGGATAATTACATTTGGAATACCATCTCCAGTGTACCCGGTCTGGATTACAACTCAGACCTACTCATAAACGGCGACCAAGTACAAAGTAAGTACAACACCTTAAACTACGTGACCACCAGTTTGGGATAGGAACTATAATGTCTATATTTATTGATTACTAGGACCAGACCATAAACAGAAAATAATCTGCTTCGGTGGCCACATGGTCTAAGTAGTCTCTCTCGTGCTAGACTTGACCGCTAATGACACTGAGATTGGGGTTCGAATCCCGATCGGCGTACTGAGGGTGGTTTTCTCAAATGATTTCCACTCTCTCACCACGCAAATGTGGGTACACTTCCTATAAATTCAACCTTTTTCATCACTAGCTCATCAGAGTTATTAATACATATGCGTATAGCCTGAACAGAAAACGGGTAGTAAGATACGGCGATTAAAAAAACTGACAGTAATAAGGGCCAGTTTCATAGTCAAATTTATAGATTCGGAGATCAGCCCCCCATTCAACCTGAACTGCTTTTTATTTGTTTACTCGGAAATTGGTTGACTCCCGAGACTAGACTATAAATAGGATTTTAAGTAGTTAACACCTTATATCGAATATGGCCAACCACTTTAACCACTCAGTTCAGGTGACAGGTTCAAGAGTTTTTTTAATATTCATTTTTAGGGGTTTGATGCATTAACATATTTTCTAGTGTGTCCTAAGTATTTATTATTCCTGCTGGAAGACTTGTAGTGACATTGAGGCACAACTGCCTGTTAACGCCTGGTGTAGGTTGATTCGCGCTTCTACCGCTAGGCGGTTTTAACGCCTCCACAGGTGTTGAACCCACCACTGGCAGTTTTAACGCCACCAGAGGTAGCAGTTAAAACGCTGGTCTAGACGAATACTTATTTTCTAACTTGATAACAAGGGTTTCATTTGAAGGCACGGTTGCTAAAGTTTTAACCTCTAGCGTTTTAACCGCTAGTGTAGAATAGGCCTTAAGGCCGGGGCTCCACAGGCAGGAATTTACTGCTTCAAAGAGCAGATTTCTACTGCTAGAAAATAGACTAATAGCTAATATTCTCTTTCTTCTTCAGTTAAATCTCTCCGCGCCATCTTTTGTCTTTGCGATACGATTCGGGATCGCGAGAATTCTCTCTTGCGCTTTGGAATTGATCTCTTTATATTTTGACTTTTCACATTTACTATTCACTTTTCACTTTCTACTTTTTAATTTTTCACTTTTTCTTTTTTCTTTTAGCCGTACTCTTTCATTTATTAAAAGTCAACTGATGAATGAGCGTCAAGATCCTTCCGGTCCAGTTATCACTTTTCACACTTCACTATTCACTTTTCACCTTCACTATTCACGTTTCCCCTTCTACTATTCACTATTCACTTTTACCTTTCTACTTTTCAATTTTTCACTTTTAACTTTGCCCAGGTCGACCACTTTCAACCCCCATATCTCCCACACCACCACAGCCACTGACGCGCAACCACCATAGTGCACGATGATACACTCGAGACTACTACCACATACAAACACTAGTGATCTGCGGTGGGTATACGGACACACACGTCTATATATATACGTGTGTGTCCGTATATTTGACATATATCTATCTATACATGTATTAATTAATAGTACGGCTTATAGAACACCTTTAGTTTAATTTTGGATCACCATTGGTTTGATAACATTTTGAAAAATGATTTACTTTGAATTTCAGAATATATTGTGTCGGCCTAATTAAATTCCAAAAATATTCAAGGAAATGTTTTTTTGTTAGTAGTGCAACTTGGTTCCGATGTGTCGGCTGGTAGTGATGGCTACATATACATATCTGTTGAAATAGTCAAACCGGTGTATGTACTTCACATTTGTTAAATTAATCACATGGGTGACCATACATTATTTTGCCGTAGTCAAATAAATGTATGAATGGATATATGTCTGTTGAATTAGTCAAATGAGTGTGATAAATGTGTTTAAGAAAGTAAAATTATTGTAGATATATGTATTTGTAGGCAAATGGTTGTCTAAGCATTTTTGTTGAAATTGTCAAGTGGCGTAGATACATGTATGTTGAAGTTACCAATTAGGTGTTGATGTATTATGTATATTGAGGTAATCAAATTATCAACAATGAATACGAATACGACAAAAATAATAATTTGTACACAGAAATATTTTTCCAGATCGTTAAGGCCTTTTCCGCCTTTAATACGCTGGTGGAGTATGGATGATGAAGTTACAACTTGGATACAATGCAACCGTATTTTCGTTTAAGGAAAGTGGGAATATGTTTAAAAAAAAAACGCCATCAAACACGCAGCTGGGAATTGGGATTCTAGCCCCAACCTCCCTGTCACCAGAAAACAATACAATACAAACAATGAGCTTGACGTTTATTCTGTGCGCCCACCGAAGTGTGTTTGTCAGATTAAAGATTTACTTAATACGACTATAATGTGTATTTTGTTTAGGCCTACTTTATTCGCTGTTAACCTTTAGTTGTAAATTGCCGATGAAAAATCCATCTTAATATAGTTTTAAAATGGGTCCAAACAGGAATTCAATTATTGGAAATTTAACTTTATGCGTAATTTTTCCACCAATTGATATATCCAGGTATTTGCTGAGATCCGATACTTATTTTCTGTATTACTCTCTCAAGACTACACAGCCATGCTTTAAACATGATAGCCCTCAATGATAGGAGAGCTCAGTTGATATATCTGTGGTACGTTAAGCCAAACGTCAGGGGTTCGAATCTTTGTGTGAGCACAGTTTTATAATGCAGTGTATTATTTCAGCTCAACATAGGTTTTATGAATGGTTTGTATTATATAATAAATAACGCATTTAAACTATTTTTGTCGTTGACAGTTTGCACCATCGATAATAGGGATATTTTAAAAGAGCAATATATCTTGGAACATCAGTACAATACACTGTGAGAGCTGTTTTTTCAAAGTCATCGGGCAAAGTCAGTATTTTTACCGGTAATGAGAGTGATCCGTGGATGCCGCGCTTCACCTCAGGTAATTAATGGCTCATAATGATCTATGGCTAGCTCCTTAATGTAAGAAGGATCTAAGTAGAATATTTCAAGGAGTAATCATCAAAGTTTTACTGTGCGAACCAGAGATAAATACATTACAGTATATATATAGTTTTAAAAAGGCCAATCCAATACTTAAGTATACTATTACATATTTAATTTAAATAAAATCTAGCTATCGTATCTGTCCTGTAATTAAGTTTAGAAAGCTTATATGACCTTGACTCTCTTAATTAATTTGTTGTAATTTGTATTTATTTATCTTATTTTATAAAAATACTCAAGTATATTTAGAAACTTTGTGTAATAATTTCTTCGTTTTTCTAAGCCTACAGTGAAGTTTTTGCTGTTTTTACATGTTTTTTATTCTTGTTTTATACTTAATCTTATTATTGTGTTAAAACTCATATTTTCGACTAAGCCTATTTATATTTTAATAGAGGGTGAACAAATTGAAAAAAACAAACAAAAAAACATATATTTACTGCTACTGCCCAACTCTTCTAAAATTACGGACATCTAATGTTCTACTTTACAAAGTGCACTTTAAATTTTCTTAATGAAAATTTTAGTATACACTGGCAAGATTACTGTCTTAAGCTAGCTAGGTTCAATCAGGGTTACATAACCACATGCGTACTAAGGTTATTACTATTATTATTATTATTAGCACCGCGTCTTACTACCCGTTCGGGTTATACGCACTTACGCTAATGTGTAATGGTAGGGTGATTATGAGATGAAATGGAGGACCTACAGTTTAACGTGGAATCCGAACCACGGTGGAGGCCTGGCATTCCCCACATTCACAAGATGCCTTGTCAGAGGTGAAGGAAGGGTTTGGTAATCAGATAAATCTGTGCCGGGACCGAGGAATGAACCCCGGCCCCCAGCACAGAAGTATGACACCTTACCCCTAGACCACCCGGTCACCGTACTAAAGTTAATACATATACGGCACCATCTTAAGATCTGTCTCCTTTAACTGTTACGTGTTTCAATTCCTGCTGATGCCTAAATCATCTGACCATTTTGACATGAATTCGTCTTATTCCACAGAAAATGGCATTCTTGGTGCTAGGGTTGGGCTTGTTTTGGGTATTTTATAAAACTAAGGTGGGAGTGTAGGGGACGCGATAAAAGGTTTTTTTTTTGTTATGACAACTTTTTATCGTCATTTAAAAAAGTTTTTCATTTAATGTCGCTATGCTCATGATAGCTATTATTATTACCATGTGAAGAAAATAAAAATTCTATGACTCTACTGGAATACCGTAATGGTTTGTTTATTTTGGAAAAAAAAAAGTGTGGTCTTAAAAATTGTACAGACATATTTTCTCACGTCCTCTACACTCCCGCCTTAAGTTAGTTGTACATCTTGTGCTATATTTAGAAAGTTCAATAAAATAATTATTTTAATACCTTACTGCCCTGTGCTACAATGACGACATAAAATAAGACTATTGAAATTAAAGGAAATATAGTAACAATCATCTGGAGACATTATTAGGTAAAGTCACAATGTGAGAAATCTCCCCTGGTGCCACCAGCTGGGATTGGAATCAAATTCTAACCCCCTGGACCATAGCTAAACACACCAGTCGAAAACGTTGCTACAACACTCTTTCCGAAAATTTCTGTACTGTCATGGTCGCTCTAGTATTTCCTGTGGTGACATAGCATATCCCCTTCCCGTCCTATCAACAGGTCAGCGAAGTCAAGCAGGTGTTGTAATCATGTCTCCAGATTTAAACCCTCACTTCCGACACACGCACAGTCACGGGCGCATGCGCACCGCACACAGGGAGTGTTTCCTTGCCGCTGCTACAGTTCTGGTGATTAACCGCCACTTCCGAGTCATCCGGTTACTTTTGTTTATAGACATTTGGTGGTTGAGGCGTGAATCGATATCGAGCTTGCCGTAGTTTTTGATCGAACGAATAGAGCGTCTATCTCCGACTATGATGGGAAGGGGGGGTCTAGGGGTAAGGTGTCGGACTTTTGTGCTGGAGTCCGGGGTTCAATCCTCGGTCCCGGCATAGATTTATCTGATTGCCAAACCCTTCCTTCATCTCTGACAAGACGTGTATTAATCACAACTTATGAATGTGGGGAATGCCAGGCCTCCACCGTGGTTCGGATTCCACGTTAAACTGTAGGTCCTCCATGCCATCTCACAATCACCCTGCCCTTACACATTAGCGTAAGCGCGTGTAAAGCAAACGGGTAGTAAGACGTGATGCTAATAATAATAATAATAATAATAATAATAATGGGAGGGGTTTAAATACTTATCTGCAATAATATTATAAAGAGGAAAGATTTTGTTTTTTTTGTTTTTTTGTTTGTAATGGATAAACTCAAAAACAACTGGACCGATTTTAAAAACTCTTTCACCAATATAAAGCTACATTATCAGCGAGTAACATAGGCTATATTTTATTTTGAAAAATTAAATTTATTCCTCATCTTTATTCCTTGATCTCCCCGTCATCGGCAGTCCAGTCTACTGCAAGAGCGTTGTGTTAGACCACGCAACCACTGAAGCGGGTGTGATGGGTAAGCTAGTTCAATATATTACGATTGATTTTTATCAAATTAAATTTTAACTTCCCTCCTTCAGTCAACTATAGATGAAATTTCTAAGAATTTAATCTAGGTCCTACTGTACGATGTAGCTAACGTTAAACTAGATGGTTTATACTGAGCTGAAGTATGCTGGTAATTTATTGTATTCATTTCCAATTAATATTCTACTATGAAGTGCCCAAATCACCGGTTTAGAATTCCTTCTAGTTGTGTTGACAGTGACCAATGCACCTGTTTACAATTATTTCTTCTGATTAATATAATAATAATATTTAGCATCGCGTCTTACTACCCACTCGGGTTATACGCTTTAAGTACTAATTACGCTAATGGATTAGGAATTGGAAGTTTGAATTAGAGGAAATGAACCCAAATTTGCGTGGAGGGAGAGTGGAAAACCATTTAGGAAAAACCACCCCCAGTTCACCCGACCGAGATTCGAACCTCAATATCCCCGTCCTCGGCAGTCGAGCTCAACACGACAAGCGCGTTAGCCAACTACGCCACCGAGGCGGGTTTCTTCTAATTGAATCGACGATGGTTTATCTGTTTACAATTGCTTCTAGTTGAGTTGACGGTGATTTACCTGTTTACAACTCGCTCTAGTTAAATTTACGGTGCCTAATCCACTAATCTTTCACTTACAAAGTACCAAAACCACAACTATCTGTTTTTTTTAGTGACTGGGTGGTTGGGGCAGTATTCCCAGCTGGGCGTACCGAAGTGTGTTTTCTAAATTGTTTTCCCACTCTAAATCCCAGAAAATTAGGGCACATTCCATTTCTATTAATTTTTTTATTCATCCCTAAAATATTAGTATAGTTTAATACGAATGTACTTAATGGGTAGTAGGTCAATGGGAGAGGGGAGGAACCAGTTACTAATCACCTCTAAGTATCCGGCCAGGATTTGTATAGCTATTTGGCCAAGAGTAAGAAGTGCTAACAACTCAGATAAAAATGTAAGAGGTATATGAGATTCAACTGTTTTAATGTAGGATTACAGTCCAATTTTCGTATGACGCGCCTTATCTGACAGCTATAAAAGTTACTAGATCTAATTTCAAGTATCTATTATTCAGGTCATGTTATATACAGTTGTCACTTTTGATAAGTCATACTATCAATATCTATTTTTAAAAAAACACTAATAATATAGCAAAATGTCGTCATTATTGACCACAAAAAAAAGTGTTAACTTATTTTCTGAAAGTATTTTCCTGCCAAAATCTTACTATACGCTATCGTTTAGAACTTAGGTGCTTAAAGTGACAAAACGACAAACAAAAATTAAGATTAGAGTTTCAACCAGCCAAGAGAGCGTCAGAGAACTTAGCTAAGTCGTTAGCGTGTCTGTCTTCTGAGCCAAAAGTCCCGGGTTCGATATGTGCCATGGCAGAAAAAAAAGGAACATCGGTGAAGTGTGGTTTCCCCCCATTCACATTGATCAATTAATGGCCGGGGGACTGGATATTTCCTCTGTGTTAAATTTAATTTAGTTTATAACTAGTGTACTGATATACTCAGTCGGTTCAGATAGTGCAAGTTAAAGACCACAAATAAATGATTAAAACCCGCCAAGACGAAATAATGAAACGGTACTTTTGTCCCAACACATTGAGCAGGTGCCATTATGTTCCAGTCGACTGGCGCAAGCAACAGCTCGCGTGATTTGACGTCCATCGCGCCCAGCAGCTTCCCACCCCCGTTGTGAAAAATCATGAGAACCAAAACAATATTCACATAATGTCACTCTCATTATTCAGAGGAAGTCCTTTCAAGCCAGGAAATCAGTGCATAGGAAAATATAACAATACCGCTAACGATAGTGTTCGTTCTGGAGCGCACAGATTATTGCACCTGACGTTTGCGTTTATCTCTCAATCCCAACCTTTTGTTTTCTCAACTTCCGAACATCTGCTCGACAAATAAACCACGTTCGAGTGGGTTTTGCTCTTATTCTCCGTGAAATGATACATTTCCTTATGATGGATTCTTTTTTGTTGGTTGACAAGTTAATACCATCGTATCCGGGACCGTAAAGTTCGACATACGTTATATTTAAAGAATTATTCTTTTTTAGACGAGAATAGCTTTGTTTTAGCACCGCGTCTTACTACCCGTTCGAGTTATACCCCTATGTACTAATTACACCAATGTGCTAGGAATTAAGAAGGTTAAGTTTAAATAAAGTGCACCCCCATTTGCTTGGAGGAAGAGTGGAAAGCAATTTAGGAAATCCACCCTTATTGCACCCGACCGGGGTTGAATGACCGATCTCCCCATCTTCAGCAGTCTAGTCTATAGCGAGAGTAACGCGTTAGACCATGCTGCCTCTGAAGCGGGTGTGAAAATATTTGAACTAGCTCAAGTCACATCTATGAAGGTGTTCATTCAGCTAGGATGCTTGTCAAATTAAACATCAAAATGCTATTATTATATCACCGCGTCTTATTACCTATTCAGACTATACGATAATTACTCTAATGGGCTAAGGATGAGGAAGAAAGCATTTAGAGGTAATTTAGCTACACTTGCATTGAGTGAGAGTGGAAAACCATTTGGAAGAAACCACTTTCATTACACCCTACTGGGATTCAAACCTTGATCTCCCTGTCATTAGCAGACCAATCTAAAGGTTGGTTGGTACACACAGAAAGCTAAGCTAGATTTGTTCTGCTAGCTCTTTAGAAAAATAGTGGACCATATATTTAAATGTACTGGTTGACATTAAAAGCTAAGGTAAGCTATGCCTTGCCACGCCACGCTATGTTTTTTCCGATTGCTGGCCGGGCAATTTTTCCATCTTCCATTTTGAGCCATCTTACGTTGAGCATGCGCATAATGCAACTTGGGTTACGTGTTGAACAGACGCAGTGCTGGTTTGGTGAAAATAACTAAAGAAGTGTTGAAGATTTGTTTTCAGTTTGTTTCGTGTGTATTTAAGTAATATTATATTTAGGTTTTATATTTAATAAATGTCTTTATTTTAAAATAAAAGTGTTAATTGAACAAGTCAAACCTCCTCCTCCTCATACATTTTCTTCGCCTTCCAAAACAATAAACTTCACTGGAGTAGACCAGAAAGAACCAACACTTAATTCGGGAGGGAAAAGAGGGACTATGGCTTAGCTTAGCTTAGCAATGGGTGTGAAACCAAACTGACAAAGTCTTAGCAGAGCACAGCATAGCACAGCACACACAATGGTGACGCCTTAGACTATTTGACCACTGATGCTGGTTCAGTAAATACTTCATGCAAATGATTCCTTGAAAGTAACCGTGTGAGAATGGAACCGTCACTATTGGATGGAATATTCCATTATTAAGTTTGGCACATCCACTCTTCCTACCCCTCCATCCCCCCTCTGCTCCCCCCCGTTCATTTCCCTGGCAAAAGTTTGACACTTGGATGCCAAATGGTCTTCGTCTGGAGTCTTATTGGAAAATATACTACTCCAAAATCTATTTGGAGTAGTCTCCTTCAGAATATTTTGAGACGTTGATGCCCCTTAAATATATATAGAACAGTCGTCGCCTGATTTAAAAAGAGATTAAATAGCGCTAGAAATTATTGGAAGTTTGTTTTTGATTGCATCATATTCGAAAATATAGGAGGGGTCTAATTTATGAGTTGGACAAATTATTTTTTATGGAAAAGTTCCCCCACCACCACCACCACTTATGCTTTTATTTAAGAGGTGTTCAATGTACACTTTTGGACCTGGGGTGGAGATAGGTGGCGCTATTAAAAGTATTTAGTCCCTCCCATTAATTATATAAAAAATGAACTCCAGATAGTTTTTAGAAAATATTATTAGTAATTTAGCATTGTTGGTGACAGATGGAGGGGTGGTGCCCAAACCACCACCCTTCTTCTCCTAAATCTTTGGCTTGGCTTCAGTTAAATCTATTCGTCTTCTCTCCGCGCAGTTGTGGGAGTATTTTCTTAATTTCGTATTTATTTATGTATCGCTGAGTTTTGCTACCTGTTCATGCTATACGCCTATGTAATAATTACTTTAATAGTTGAGGAATAGGAAGGTTGAATTTTAGGGAAAGTATACCCGAATTTGCGTCGAGAAATACTAGACAAAATTTAGGAAAAATCACCCTCAGTACACACGACCAGGATTCTAAGCCCAATCTCCCCATAATCGGCAGTCTAGTCTATGGTGAGAGTGAAGCATTAGATCAGGGATGGCGAGACTTTCCGACCAGTGTGCCACTTGAGGGGCTAGATGCATTTTGAACTTGTTTAGTGTGCCACCTCCTATTTGCGTTTTTTAATGCAAATTTAAAAATAAAAAATTTAT
>CABEEJ010003938.1:0-73131 GCA_901482245.1 Timema douglasi
CGTAGGGATACGTAATTTGGTCTGGTAACTTTTTAAAGCTGTCAATTGTCAGCTGTGAGCTGTCAGTCAGCACCAAAGAAGCCACGTGGCTACTGTAGTTCTGTCAATGCTGGTGAAAACAGTCTGATAAGTACTACACTAAACTATAACGTGCGGACTGCAAACGAACAAACAAAATAACAGCACGATACAAGGGCTGATACTAGACTGAGGAATGTCTCCGAAGTCAAATACGTCCTTGTGGCGAATCTGCCTCTGGGAGGGTTGGGTTAGAGCTGTCCATCCATGGCTGCACCAGGCCACTCAAATAGCAAAATTTCTTCTGTTTTCCACTATCTCACCAAGATCCGTAAAAAATGAGTTCTTGGTCCACCATTTGGTGACCCCTGTTCTAAGGTATAAAAAGCTGCGACAGGCCTACCCATCCAGTAGTGGAAACATATAGGATTTGAATAAAAAAAACTGACCCAAACCATAGGCTGGAAACAGGAATGTATGTAAAAAAAATTAAACGTGTCTAAATCCCCATAGCCAGGTCAGTATTTTTCACTTAATTGAACTGTTGTATAGCTTTTCTAAAAATGAGTTTACTCAGAAATATGGCATATTTAGTAATATAATTTAAATTTGTTCGTGGAGCTTTCTTTTTCCCTCAAATGTTTAGATGGCTATTGTGAGTGTCAAAGTCGTAACGAAGGATGTGACCTTCGACTTCTACATTTCGAAACTTCGCACACCTCTACAAAATATACCTAAGTCTAAGCAAGCCTGCTAATTTTGGGAAGAAGAACAAAATGATCATCTTAGCAGTTCCCCATCCTGACATCTTGAACAAGTTTTGGCCAGCTTTCAGGAACTTGGCGTCGGGATTCGTGAAGGCGTCCCCTTTGATGCCGTAGGCACACGACGCCACGACGTCACTCGTGTATTGGTTGCTCATTTCTTTTGCTTCGACGGGGCCTGCAATGTTAAAAGTAAATCCCTTGTTGTTGTTTTTGCAGTGACAGTAATATTATTATATACCGCTGGTGGGCCGGGTTTATTTGGACCTACAATATATTTTGTTTCTAATTTTATCAGGAAGGAAGGGCTTCTTCAATCTCCTCTGATATAATGCCGATGAGGGGGGGGATCGTTGATCGACCCCAGTTCAGTGTAGCCTACTGAGGGTGGATTTTCCTAAACATTTTTCCATTACATTCTCACCTCCACATAAATGTGCATACACGTCATCTAAATTCAACCTTACTAATCCCCAACCCCTTAGTGTAATTAGTCCAAAGACGTACAACCCAAACGCTACCAACAGAGTCAAGGTGCTAGACAAATTTCCCTACGTGGGAATATCAACTTTGGTTGCGCCTACAGTAGCCCCATGGCTTCTTTGGTGCTGACTGACAGTTCACAGCTTTAAAAAGTTACCAGACCAAATTACGTATCCCTACGCTGAACCAGATGATGTGCAAAAACATGTGTTTTGCGGCTGTCACTTCTGACAGTCAAAATTTAGGCATCTACCTAAATTTTGGCTTTGATATGTCAGCTATGAGCTGTCAGTCAGCACCAAAGAAGCCACGGGGCTACTGTATTTGAACTAATATTGATCTGGAAGGGTTAGGTACAATTATAATCTGCCAATCTTTCCTAATGAAACCAAAGAGTAAATATCTTGAAAGTGTTTGATTTAATTGAAAGTGTGAACTTTTGCTGTGACAAATTTGACACTTGAGCATCAACCCATTTTGCTCACAATTCGTTTTACACTTCAGTATATTTTAAATGATTTGAACATTATTTTATTGAATGTGTTCAGGGACGGTTCAAAAAGGTGGCATGCACCCTAGGCGAGATTTAAAATTTTCAATTTGGTTGTGTTCTGTATAATATAATTATATAAACCGCACTCCATGCATTGACGAAAAATAATAATAGTAGTATGATTCCAAAAACTGGGATAAAATAAAGAGAAAAATAATTAAAAGGGAGATAGATAAATATAAAATAAAGGCCCCTTCCATCTTCATTAATGTGCGCCAAATTATTCTCTCTTCTTCGCTTCATTTTCTCTTAATATTTTTGGGAGCATTTAGTCAAATATCAAAGTGGTTCGCTGACAAATTGACCCTTATTTTTATCATAAAACCATATAAGAGATTAACAACATAATCATTTTAAAAATTTATATTCTTAATATTAGATCAAATATTTGCATGTAATTTCTTTATTTATAAATAATTATAAACTAATTTAATTTTTAATTACGTTTTAAAAACTAAAGCATGTTATTATTATGATTATTTAGCACAGCGTCTTACTACCGGTTCGGGTTATACGCTTTAAGTACTAATTACACTAATGAATTAGAATTGAAAAGGTTGAATTAGAGGAAGTGAACCTGCATTTGCGTGGAGGGAGAGTGGAAAACCATTTAGGAACCCCCCATTTCACCTGACCGAGATTCGAACCTCGATCTCCCCATCCTCAGCAGTCGAGATCAACACGACTAGCGCGTTAGCCAACTACGCCACCGAGGCGGGTCTAAAGCGTGTTGAAATGTGCTCATATGACTGACTTTTGCACCCTAGGTGACCACCTCGGTTCACATATTGGACGGTATGGGCCTGAATTTATTCTAATCAGAGGTATTCCCACGGATTATAGTTGTTTATCGCAAGCTAAATTGTATGTATAATGAATGAGCGTGGATGAGCGTGAATGATACTATTTACTAGTCTTAAGATTTACCTTGAGGTGACACCTTCTCCAGGTAGGTCTTCATCTCTTGGCACACCTCTGTCATAAGAGAGAACATCGGTTTGATCTTCCCGGGGGTGAAGGCAGGTGTAATCTGAGACCTCACGGTCCTCCATCTTAGAAAAAAAAATCAAATTAAATCAAAAACTAATTCAATTAAAGATATGTGTTTCTGTGATTTTTTGCATTTATATAGAGTTATTCAGAACTACAGGTTAAAATGTATATAGTTTTCACGGGGCGACGAGACAAGTAGTTCCGCGTAAAGGGCTTTAGGTCACTGGCGCTACGTGAACCTGAGGGGTAGGCAACTCATCCATCTTCCGCGCGCAGCAGGTGGAGTATGGTGTAAATTACGACCTAGTAACAAGCATTTAACGTCCGGACATCAAGTACTCATAAGGAATGGCTTATTCTCGATGGTAAATATAATCGTATGTGTCAGTGGAGGAAAAGATGAAGATGCCTGTGTTGGTTTGCATGGTGTGCTGTAATTACTACTTCCTAGCTCCCCCACCCCTTCCCCCCGAATGTATACAGTGCCAACTTTGACGTCTCGTAGCGCCGTAATTTGGAGTTTACCCACCCCAAGATAATTACGTGGAAATAATGTCTAGTCATGCACTACTACTTGTATGGTTTTATAATATTTTTTTATTTAGAGATATGGATAACTCCGTATAAATGCATAAGAATAAACCAATCTAACAGATGACCTGGCGGTCTAGGGGTAAGGTGTCAGACTTCTATGCTGGCGGCCGGGGTTCAATCCGCGGTCACGGCAAAGATTTATCTGATTACCAAACCCTTCCTTCCCCTCTGGCAAGACATCTTGTGAATGTGGGGAATGCCAGGCCACCACCGTGGTTCGGATCCCACGTTAAACTGTAGGTCCTCCATTTCATCTCACAATCACCCTACCATTACACATTAGCGTAAGTGCGTATAACCCGAACGGGTAGTAAGACGCGGTGCTAACAAAAATAAACCAATCTAAATCGATAAATTATTAGTTGGAATCAATAAACTATTTTTTAATTGAAAGAAAGCTTTTTTTTTACAGGTCAGGTCATCCAGCTTCACATGGCAACCTGAGATATCCAAGGGCTCCTTCTTAGTTAGTTAATTAAAGCTAGATAACCGGGGTTCTAAACCCTAAACGGGCGTCACATTCATGGATCTAATACATTGTTAATCTTTGTAAACTTTGAAGCAAACATTTAGGTTGATCCGGTCTTCATCTAACCAATATATTGGAGGTTTAAATCTCACTGATTTGAATCTTTAAGATAAAAATCCAGGATTAATTAAAAACAATACGTATTATCACTGTTGATACCCGAATCCGTGGTTGCATGGTCTAATCTAACGCGTCACTCTCGTGTTAGAATGGATTTAACATGATGGAAGGATCGGGGATCAAATCCTAGTTAGGTGCTTTTTCCTAAAATTTTCCTTTCCTTCCAGCAAGCTAATGTGGGTACATATCTTACTAAAATTATACCCCCTTATCATTATTATATTGGCATGATTAATGTGTACGTATAGTCAGGAATGGTACTATGACCAGCTGGAAAAAAAATACATACAGTAATTGGTTAGATGGCCTACAACGGCTAGGGCGCTCGAATACTCAACTCTTTCAGAATCCCTAAAATCGTAGCCTATAGTATTCGAGAGATTAGAGATTCGTATGAATCTCAAAGATAAATTATCTCAAATACGATTATGAATATCTTGACTTCAAATAATAATTTTAATCAATGGGTAAAATGAATTGTATATATATAATTATTATTATTATTAGCACCGCATCTTACTACCCGTTCGGTTTATACGCACTTACACTAATGTGTAATGGTAGGGTGATTGTGAGATGAAATGGAGGTCCTACAGTTTAACGTTGAATCCGAACCACGGTGGAGGCCTGGAATTCCCCACATTCACAAGATGTCTTGTCAGAGGTGAAGGAAGGGTTTGGTAATCAGATAAAATCTGTGCCGGGACCAAGGATTGAAACCCGGCCGCCAGCACAGAAGTCTAACACCTTACTCCTAGACCACCAGGTCACCTAATTGTTTATACTTAGGTAGTTTGGAGAGGGACAAAATCACACAAAAAAGAACAAAATTGTATTGATAAAATTATTTTACTTTTAAAAAAGTGTTCTATTTTTTTTATGATGAACAAAATATAATTTGTCAGTAGCACAATTTTTCAAAAACTTGGTTTTAATTAAATTTTAAATTTTCTCACTTCAAACAAAATTTTACATTTTTCAAAGAATCTAGAATTCGAATTTGGCTTTGTGATTTGAAAGAAAATGTAAGATTCATATCAGAGATTTTGATCCGAGAAATATAGGATTCTAACCAACTATTGTCTAGGTCTTTTAATGTATGACATTTAAATTAAATGGCGGAAGATTCACTACTTGCGGGCGAAGGTCTTACAAGAGCACCCGCAGGATGTTTCTCCAGGAGAGGGGGGCAAACCAGGGGGTCCGGGACTCCTCATCCGGGAAAATGAATTAATTAATATGAAGCCTCAAAAGACGCTTTTTCATGCAATCCTTGTCTTCTGAAAATAAGATACAACATAAGAAAATTGTGTCAAATTTATCCAAATTTGTGGGTGGACACTTGACCTTGATGATTTGAATGGCGAATGTTACTGGAATTGCTCACGAATGCGCCAAAGTATCAACCCTGATGATAGCAGGTGGCGGGCGCTAGTAATTAGTTTATTAGCTATATTCTATAACTCTGTTGTTTGTTATACAACCTCGAAATCTCACGGGGGGCAATTGTCTCCCCTGGAACACCCTTGCGGGCACCCCTGAATTCTTACCTTTCTCCTTTCAAGAAAAAAGGATTTCGTCCTGCTATAGGATCAAGACTGACGTCCAAATGGAAGTCGTTGTCGTGAAAATTTGAAAATCCCTTGACAAGCACTGTTCTCAGGATTTCCGGGTCTCGAACCATCAACATCGGTGTCACATAGTTATAATAACCTCCGAAAGGATGTCCTTCAAGCTTCCTGAATGAGATAAAAAAAACTTCATATAGTGTTTTAAATTATTATGGTTTCGCCTCAATGTTAAGTCCAACAAATAGATTATAATTTTTATTTTTGTAGCTTACTTTTCAAAGTCAAAATTTATTTGTACACCTTATACTTTTTTTTACCAATTCTGTGGTCTAATGGTTATAATTTGATGGCTACAGATCCAAAGGTCTCGGGTTCAATTTTCGGCGCTTCCAGATTTTTCTGTAAAACAGTGGTGCTAGAACGGAGTCAACTCAGCATCACGAGGACAGTTAAAGAGGAGTTAATTGAATGAAAAAATTAGCAACTCCGGTCTATAAAAATTGAGATTAATGGCTCGGGCGTTCATTGTTTTGACCACATAACAACCTCTGTTTCCGCCAAATAACGATGAAGTTATGAAATTGTATAGTACTATTTTTTTTTTAACTTTCTTATTTATTAGCACTTAAGTTTCAGAGATATATGCGGCTCTATTTTAGGATGGTATACAAATTTATATTATTAAATACCAACGTAGTTCCACTTGATCCAGGCAAATATTGGACTATCAAATAAGAATAGACCTACTTGTTTAATACCATTTGCTTAAACATTTGCCTAAGAGTATAAACGAAACAATTTAATGGATTAACAAGAGAATATTTATAAATAAATGAAATTAAAACGTCACGTAGAAGATTTAATAAGTAACTATTTTTGCATCACTATAATTTGAATACACTGCTATAAATTTTATAAACTATATAGTCTACTAATTAAATAATAACCACCCTAAAATATATAAACATAATTGAGACTTTGGTTTGGAGAAATAAATGGGTTGTCCGTCTGTTCTTTGTAAAAAACAAACTTCATGTCAAATTATTTTACATGGCTGTATTTAAAGAGAAATTTCAAGTAATTCCTTCAATAAATTTTGTGTTGTGTCTAGTTCAAATTAAATTAAATGTAACCCGCATTATTGGGTAGGCGGATTAAATGTCTTGCTCAACCTGAACGCCTTTAACGACACACATTCAAGGTCTTGATGATCATTGACCAACCCAAAATACATGAATTTCTGGACATTTAAGAGCAAAGAATGTCAGCTTCTAAGATATGTTTATTACAAGTCTAAATATGTAAAGAGTAAAATAAAATTGTTTTGTGTTCGTTTCATTAGACACTAAACTACTTTACTGTTACAGGTGCTGTCAATATTCAACCTAAATGTTACGAAAGATTGGCAATGTCTAAAATTCCTAGGCAATGTTTTTAAGGTGGTATGGAAGAGGACGCCAGAAAAATCTAGTGTTTTTGCAGTTTTTTAAGAGAAAACTTTTTTTTGTCCAAAATAAATAAAATATGGCTCCAGTACAAATATTGAATTTAATTTTATTCACATGGTGGCTTCAAAATTTCTTTAATATCTAGTATTGGTGTTCTAGAATTTAATATCTAGTGATGGTGTACTGAAACTTAATATCTAGTGATGGTGTCCTGGAACTTAATATCTAGTGATGGTGTCCTGGAACTTAATATCTAGTGATGGTGTCCTGGAACTTAATATCTAGTAATGGTGTCCTGGAACTTAATATCTAGTGATGGTGTCCTGGAACTTAATATCTAGTAATGGTGTACTGGAACTTAATATCTAGTAATGGTGTCCTGGAACTTAATATCTAGTAATGGTGTCCTGGAACTTAATATCTAGTAATGGTGTCCTGGAATTTAATATCTAGTGATGGTGTCCTGGAATTTAATGGCTCTTCCTTTTAAAAGGTGTGTCATCCAATGCCGCTACGATCATGATGGATATTCAACAACTGTTGATATCAACATGTAAATAAAACTAAACTCTATGTTTGTATTGGAGGAATATTATATTTTTTTTACTGTGCCCAAAAAAGTGTTGCCTTTTCTCGCGTCCCCATCCATACCCCCTTAGCAAGCAGATTTGTCCACTAAGACTCCACTAACACTTGTACACCACTCATCTTTCGTTTTACCTCTCATCCTATGACAACAGAGATGTAAACTCACTTGTACACCTCCATCCACCAATCCGTCATATACTTCCTAGAGAGCATGGAGTCTATAATTATCCTCCAGTTGAGGGGGACGAACGGTACCCCCCGTTTCTGCCAGTGCGATAGTCTGTCCCTCAGTTTGGTGGTAAACCATGTCAGGAGGAGAGCCACCGTCAAGATCACAGATGTCCACGTCACGTCCATATACACCGTCAGTTGTCTGCGAAAATAACAAACAGGACCAGAAATAGTTTGGCATGAAGAGTTGGGGTGCGCGAAGTTTCAAAATGTCAAAGTCAAAGTAGAGGCACAAATCTCCCTCACTTTTAGTTTGACATCAACAGTTACCTTCGCACCTTCGAAACATTTTGAAGGAAGAACACACACACACACGCCTCGGTGGCGTAGTTGGCTAACGCGCTAGTCGTGTTGAGCTCGACTGCTGAGAATGGGGAGATCGAGGTTCGAATCTCGGTCGGGTGAACTGGGGGTGGTTTTTCCTAAATGGTTTTCCACTCTCCCTCCACGCAAATGCGGGTTCACTTCCTCTAATTCAACCTTCCCAATTCCTAAACCATTAACGTAATTAGTACTTAAAGCGTATAACTCGAACGGGTAGTAAGACGCGGTGCTAAATAATAATAATAACACACACACATACATCCAAATCTAATCACGCCGTCCCTTTACTAAGTAGGCAACGAATCTTCATATAAATCAAAAAACAACCCTGTACTTAATCCATCCTCACTAATTTCCTCCACATTTCCCTATCATTGCATGCTCCCCTCACTTCAACAAGATCCATACACCGAGTCATGCATGTTCTTTCATTCTTAAAACTCTCAATGTTTCTCATTTTCGCATATTCTTCTACAACATTTATCCACGTCTTACATGACCTTCCTCTTCCTTTTAATCCACACATTCTACCTTCCTATATTTGCTCCATCATTTCATCCAGACATATTTGTAAGGCATCTTAGCTCAATCAGTAACGTGTCTCTCTACTGAGCTAAGGTTCCCACATTCGATTCCTGGCATGGCCGAAAATGTGTCATTGACGAAAATATGCCTTTACCCTTTCACATTGCTAAATCAACGGCCGGGGACTGGATGTTGTGCCTGTCCTTGTCTTAATTTATATTATAAGGTATGTGAAGCTACGACAGGCCTAGTTAGCCTGTAGTGGAAACATAAATTACTAATAAAATATTGTCCCAGGCCATAAGCTGGAAACAGTAATGGATGTTAAAACTTTATACATACTCATCCTCTCAGAATTTCCGACCCAGAGTAAGATGCTTCTTTCACTAAGACCTATTGAATTCACTTTCAAACCACATTTATTCATCACCCATTCATTACCGATTCTGTCCATTCGAGTTTGTCCACACACATTTCTTAGATATCTCATTCCAACCGCATTCTCCAAGCTCTTGTGATTCTCCTGACAAACCCACGCTTCATATCCGTAAAACAATGTTGGCGTTATCACACATTTATTTACTGCCATATTTTCTTCTTTTTATACTACTTCATTCTTTGCAATAGTCGACATACATCCAACTACTTTCTGAGATCCACTCACCCGTCTGTCGATTTCACCATCCATTTTTACAGAACATTCTGCCCAGATACACAAGATCATTCATTGTTCTAACGGTTTTCCATTTATACCAGGTTTACCATCATTTCCTGATTCATCCTTATCAAAAACCAATACCTTAGTTTTGTAGACATCTATACGAAGAACCATTCTGTCTGTCAACACACTCAAACGATTTAATGCATTCTGCAAGTCACTTTCCTTCTCAGCGTCGCCTGAGTTTGAGAGCACACTCGCATTCCCATTGACCAATATTACACCATCCGCGTCCCCACAAGCATCCCTCATGAGATTTTTTTTTTTAAATAGCTAAACAATTATTTAAACAAATAAATGGATCCTAAAGAAATTATTAAATAGAAAAACAGTAGGCTAATTATTAAAATAAATAAAAATTGTAATTACTTAAATAATACAAAAAAAATTTAGAACATAAGATAAGTATATTAATGATAGGAGAGCTCCTTAAATAGTACTTTTAGCTGGGCTCTTTTTTTGTGATTGTAATCAGATTTGGCAAAGCTAGTGTTTGCGCTACGGATACCACGGTTAAGAGGGCTGAGGTTGTGAGAGTTATCGAAAGAAAACAATTAAGCTTAATAATAATTAGTAGATTAATAGTAGGAAATAAAACTATGAAAATACAGTATCTAGGTAAAATATTACGGGGAGGCCAAGAAAGGGGTGGATGGAGCGGATATCAGAAAGTGTGCAAGTAAGAGGAGAAGAATGGAAGAGATTAAAGGAAAAGGTGGAAGGATATAGGAAGATGAAGGCATGTTACTAAACTGACCCGGCCACAGACTGGAATCGGTTTATGATGAGGATTAGTAGAAAATATTAATAATAACAATACAGATACCAGTGCCTTATTATACGAATGGAGAATGAGCCTGAGCACGGGATGACTCCTGGCCAGGTTAGTGGTCAGAAAATTGATGTAATAAGTCAACGGTCCGGGGTTCGATACCAGTGTCCAGGTGTAATTTTTCAACTCAAATAAAAAGTATTTAGCTCAACAAAAACGTATATTCCACTCACAGACGTTTCGAACAAATGCTACCAAAGCTCCTTCAGACGGCTGCGCACTATTACCTCCGAGAGCTGGGTCCAAACTGTTATAATATTTTACTCGCGTCCCTCGCAATGCCTCGCTGTGTCGTGTTCTAAAGCTACGCTTACAAGATATCTCTCGAATCGCTGTATCATGTTCTAAACTGTTCCCCTTGATGTTTAGCTGTGTCATGTTCTAAAGTTACAATTACAAGATATATCTCGAACCGCAGTTCAGTGTATGCGTATACCTTAGTTTTGTAGACATTTATACGAAGAACCATTCTGTCTGTCACCACACTCAATCGATTTAACGATTTAATCCATTCTGAAAGTCACTTTCCTTCCACCGTAGCCCTGGGAAAAGCGGCGCTAGCGGGTGCGGTTGGAAGGCTATGCATAAGAAACCTAATAAGTAGCCTAATGAAAACGAATCTCCCTCCGCCTTCCCCGCCCCTTCTCCGACAACAGCATCTGGATCAGAAATGGGTCGCTACTTGTGTACAACCAATATAATTGCTAATGGAACTACAAAACTTATGGAAAGAAACTTTATCTACTTTCACTCTCTCAGTTAACTGTTGCCAAAACTTCTCGCTCTCAATTACTGTATGTCGGAAGGTAGTGGGATGGCCCCTAGAAGGAGCTACTGGCACCCTCGATTAGCCAGTGTTGTGAAAACTTGTCTTATATTTTAGGCGAGAATTGCCACACAAAAACGAGGGGATTGCAACGTTGTTTCCCGATAGTAGCCATGCAGTTCCCTCAGCGATGATATGCAATTGGGTTCAGCATCAACAAAGATCACTGACACGCTGGTAAGGAAGCAGCTTTGGTCAGATTTTTCAGGAGATTAATTTCGGGGTCTTAGCTAATGACATTTCCAAGATTCAGAAAATTTACTTTTGGAATGGGAGAATCTATAGCCGTGATCATGGTACTGACTATCAAACCCAGTGGGGAAGAAACCATTGGAAAGAACTAGACGCAGATGGAGGGAATAACATTAGAATGGACCTGGAAGAGATAGGGTTTAATGAGGTGGACTGGATATGACTAACTCAAGATAGAAATATGATGTAATGAGGAAAACTGGATAGAGCTAGCTCAGGATAGAGATAGGTTTGGATGAGGTGGACTGGAAAGAACTAGCTCAGGATAGAGAGAGAGTGTAATGAGGTGGACTGGATAGAGCTAGCTCAAGATAGGAATAGGTGGTGTACTTTTATAAGTACGGCAATTAACTTTCAAGCTCCTTATGCCATAGCGTAAGTAAATATGAACCTGTACCGGAAATAATTTATTGAAATCATAAATATATTTCATGCTATAGATTAATTGTAAGCAAATAATTCTACATTAATCCCATGGAACCTTTTTAGGATTAACTATTTGCAATATTGTTATGAATTATTACTGATAGATTTAGCGCAACAGTTATTGGTAGCTTAATCTCATGAGCTATGTACAAGAGTATTAACTAAGAGGAAATGTATCATGATTCATCTGGGTAGATGATGAAAAAAGCATCACCAGTGCACACGACTGATTATTATTATTATTATTATTATTAGCACCGAGTCTTACTACCCTTTCGGGTTTTGCGCACTTACGCTAATGAGTAATGGTGATTGTGATTCTGAGATGAAATGGAGGACCTAGAGTTTTACATGGAATCCAAACCACGGTGGAGGCCTGACATTCCCCACATTCACAAGTTGTGATTAATACACGTCTTGTCAGAGGCGAAGGAAGGGTTTGGTAATCAGATAAATCTGTGCCAGGACCGAGGATTGAACCCTGGACCCCCAGCACATAAGTCAGACACCTTACCTCTAAACCACCAGGTCACCCACACGACTGATAATATATCTAAAGTCCTAAACTCAAGAGTCAGCTAGTGATGCAAGACCAACACGCTTCCACTAAGTTATCCGTGAATAGATTTGTCAAATCATGTTAGAAGTAAGGATGTGTTCTTTGGCTTATTGATATATATTATTTTTTTTGTTAAAACAAGGCAAGTTGAAGCTAAAAAAATTCTCAAAACGAATTATGCACTCCGTGTAAACGTGGCACGATATTTCATAAGAGAGGCTGATTGTATGATGGTACGATGGAGCACATCACTAGTGGCTATTAAACATGTTAATATACAAGGACACAGCCAGAGTGAACTCCCGACTACTAAGCGATGGACTTTTGACTCTTGATATCATTGATGGGCAGATCCAAATTATAATAGTATGTGCAGGGAAGTTTTTCTGAGGAGGACAGCGAGATCTAGGTTCAAATCTCGCTTCGGTGAACTGAAGCTGGTTTTTCCTAGATGTTTTCCACTCTCCCTCCGCGTAACTACGGGTTCACTTATTCTATATACAACCTTCCCAATTCCTAGCTCATTAGAGTAATTAGTACCCGAATGGGTAGTAAGATGAGGTGCTAAGTATTATTATTATTATTGTTGTTACTAAATATGCCAGAGAAAATTAATTAATAATTAATTATAAAAGATGAATAGGAAATAATGCGTTTGGTTAATATTTTAGGTCAGCAGCTTAAAATTTATGAATATTCAAATTCCAGTGAAAACGTGACGATAAAAACAAGTATTGGCGTACAGTTTTTATTGGTGTAGTAATTAGAGGGGGGAAATTAGTTTATGATAATTAAGTTTTAGGGGTAGTGGGAACGATCCATAACAGAAAGATTTTTCTTAGAAAGCTACCTATTTAATTTTTGATTGATAAACTCGTACATAAGGTTGATCAAAGGATATATTTAAAAAAATAATGTTTAACTCAACTAAATGTATTTATGATTATTTATATACAGAAAGAAAGAGAGAGGTTTCAAAATAACTTTAAAATAGGTTATTAATATATTAAATAAAAATAGATTATTCATTTTATCATTGTAAGTATTCTCACAATCATTAAATTAAGACAATCTCCACTTTTCATTAGGTAGATATTTACAAACAACTCGTAAAAGGATACATAATTATGTAGAATATATTTTAATATTGGCTTAACACTAGTGTTTTACACTATTGAGGTTCTTTCAAACATTCAAATTAATTATGGTTATAGGTAACTTAATTTGTATATTTACCGTACATAGAATAGAGAGTGGGATTCGAATAATAAGAAAGGTTTAGAAAATACAAAAATACTTTTTGCGATAAATATTGATAACACTTTACCATATTATTAGTATTATTTTGTAGGTAATTCTGTATACAATCAAAGGCTACTTCTGCATATCACAAGGCTCGACGTGTAGCTATATTTAAGTAATTTTAAACTTTTATAACTGTCAGATAACTTCAAATCGGATCTCAAGTACAACGGTGTTCGGAAAGTAAGGGCCCATTTATATCATGGCTGCCATGTTACGGGCGCGGCCATGTTGTCATTTGTTCAGCGCCATAGAGGGCTTCATGTGAATGTTTCTCCTAAGTTTTCAAATCTCTGGGATACTGTTATGTAAGAATATTAATATAAATAACCCCACGATGTATGAAGTTCTCGTCACGATAAAACGTATCTACGCCACACAAAAAAATTGTAGCGGAAATTTATTGCCAGCTTTATCAAGTTTATCCTCTTAGTGTAATGAGTAAAGTTAAGGTTTGGGGGGAAAAAATGAATGTTATCAGCCCTGGTATTCCTTGAACTCTACGCGATTAATGAAGACAAGTTCTTTGAACACATAGTAAATGAAGCTGAAACCTGGATTTCACACATTAATGTCGAAACAAAACAGCAGTTAATACAATGGATGTATACAGGATGTGCCCAAAGCCCCCCCCCCCCAAAAAAATTTTTTTTCAAGAAATCTACAAATAGAAATGTAATGGCAACTGTGTTCTGAGATGGTAAAAGAATGCCGCGTTTTGAATTTATAGATCTTGAAATGACAGTCAAAACTGAAGTGTATTGCTATACACTGAAAGAACTGAGGTGGTCAATTCAGAAGAAGAGAAAAAGCGTGGTCTGGCTGACGTAGCCCTGCATTACAACGTCTGATCACACGCCGCAACTTGCACCTTCAATCTCTTTGAAGAACTTGGTCGGTATCATCGGTCCTACATCCCAGACCTTGAGCCAAGTGAGAAGTGACTACAATTTTGTATTGCACTAGAATAAATCTCTTGGCCCACAACGCATCAGCGACGCGAAGAGCTCAAAAGGGTAACCTGGAACAGGCCTCTATGACATGGGTATACAAAAGCTAGTGCCACGCTATGACCGATATTTAAATCCTTGCGCTTACTATGGGCCAGTTTCATAGTCAAATTTAGTACGCCTCAAGTGCGGCGCTACACTAAGTGCATAACGACACCTACCTAAACTCGAATGGAATGTGCCGTTCTCGCATAGGAAACTGGCCCATTCCATTCTGGTTTAGGTAGGTGTCGTCTTGTACTTAGTGTAGCACCGCACTTTAGGCGTACTAAATTTGACTCTGAAACTGGCCCTATGTGTAAAAAAAATAGTCTAGGTTCATATATTAATTTTGGCAGTAATGCAAATTTGAACATTTTTCTTTTTGGTTTTTACCAAGCAGTCGGCACCTTCTTTCCCAACACCTCTCGTAGAGACATTACACAAAAGTTAAATCTACTTATCATAGTTATATAGATAGATCGAATAATATTTTCTTTATCTCACTTATCACTTTTGAAAAATAATATTGATAAACTGCAGTTGTACTGAGAGTTAAAAATATGGGTTATAAATTATAATACATTTCAATGTTACAGCTCAATTCATACGTCAAGTTAAGTGACCTTCAGCTATCCCTTTTGGTATATAATTACAAAGTATACTGGTTCTGACTCTTGGTACTGGCTACCTTACTAGCTGTGAGGATAGAACATGCGCTATTTTCGTACTAGTTCCGACACTAGTTTGTGTAATTCGACCAATCAATGCCCGCTCAGAATATGTGTAGAGTAAATAATAGAAATGGCGCCGACATGGTCTTCGGATGTGATTTTGTTGTTGGCGGAAAATTATTCTAAACATCCTTGTTTATATAATACCAAATTGCCACAATATGACAATATATTTAATATATATAAATTCTATTTAAAACATGTCATCTAAAAATGACAAACTGTGTTCCAGACCCAATTTTAATCTAAATAAACTTGATAGCATGCCAACCTTGGATTTTTTTTTCTCGAATATAAAGTGTGTGTAAGCTTAAAAAAGAACATTTGTGAATCAAGGATACTGTACTTGGACACCCATGGGCTTAGGGGCTTCTGACCACATCGTAAATAAATGAATACAAATTTAGGGATATACTAAACGTTTGTGTCACCCCGAATGTATACTACCTAACCTCCGAATGTATCATATTTAGCATCCTGCGACAATTATTTCGTCTTTTCCAACAAGTCCCGTGTCCATATTATTTTTCTTAGGCTGCCTCTCATATTTTTCAATATCTTTATTGGCAATTTAATGCAGCTGTTGCACCCGAAATTAATCTCTGAAGTTCCATAAATATTTGCACTAGAACCTAGTACCAAACTAGCTGCGTGTGAATACTCTAGTCCTGTTTCTATTATACTAGCTAGTATACAGATATCTAGTCGCTAGCTAGCACACTTGATTTCTAGTACAAGCTAGTGTCATGTGATACGGGCTTAACGTATTAACAAGAAAGCTAAGCTGCTAGCGCTCCTGTTGGCGATATATAATAAGTACAAATTGTTTTATGACTACTAGCGCTATAGCTAGTCGTGTTTAAATCATGAAATAATATTAGATTAGAGAAAGTTAGCTTTAATTTTTTTTTTTATAGACATATCGGACTTTATTTTTAACATAATCTCACCTGCAAAAGTTCATCACAGCTGATTTGTTCTCTGCAAATCAGCTGGATATAATTTCTATTTGAGATATTTTAACAATGTTGGTTTCAAGATTAGGTCTCTTAACGAGAGTTGCATCGACGCTCAATCGAAAAGTTTCCAAACAATTAGTTCAACCAAGTCGTGCCAGTCATGTGTACGTATTCTATAAAATATAATATAATGATATAATTGGGGTGATCACTATTGTGCGACTTAATTTGTGTTTTGTATTCATGACCTTTACGATGGCTATGTACGTTTAATTTATTCAACATTATTGTTATTGCAGCCAAATATGTTGAAAATATTTATTTAAAAAAAATTACACTTAGTTTTCTCTAATAGTGGCAATCTTACCTGGAGGGCCTACACAATGGTAAGGTTTATAAGTTTGGACCATAATGTAGTCAGTTTAGGTAAGACTGGCACCTTTCAAGGTAAACGGAGTATAATTATCTCGCTACTAATTTAATCCATGGGACAGAGCATTGGTGCTGACCGTAACGAGGATATGCTTTTTTGGGGGGGGTTTATTTTTCAATAAATTATAGGCTAAATATAAAAAATTAATCTAGATTGTATTTGAATAATCTCTAGCATCCTTGAACTTATAAATGCACTTGCTATCAAAGACTGAATCAACCAATTCAAACAGTAACGAGCCTTGCTGTATCCTTGGTATTTAATTGCTACTGCCCAATGATCTTAGAAACTAGGCTATGTCAAACACCATCTATCAGGCCTAGGTTAATGAAAATAAATAACTTGCGGCGTTTTATATAGACACCATTTTATTATTATTATTATTATTATTATTATTATTATTATTAGCATCATTTCTTACTACCCGTTCGGGTTATACGCACTTACGCTAATGTGTAATGGTAGGGTGATTGTGAGATGAAATGGAGGACCTACAGTTTAACGTGGAATCTGAACCACGGTGGAGGCCTGGCATTCCCCACATTCACAAGATGTATAGTCAGAGATGAAGGAGGGGTTTGGTAATCAGATAAATCTGTGCCAGGACCGAGGATTGAACCCCGGCCGCCAGCATAGAAGTCTGACACCTTACCCCTAGACCGCCAGGTCACCCACCATTTTATTCTTTGCATCAACTTTTCTCGTTATTTTATGAAAATTAAATGCATTCCAATAAACAATTTGTTAGATTTGATAATTGGTTTGTGTCACAGGCCTAGATTGAGTTACCAACTTTTCAAAACAAACAGCTTTAGTATTATAAAATGTGTTTGCTTTGGCAACCCATATAATTTAAAATTATGAGTGACATAAAATTTCTGAGCTCTAGCAGATGAAAAAGCTAATAATAAAACAGCTACCAGTCAAACACAGCACCAACATCATGTCAATGACGGATTGCTTCCGTCTTTAATCTTAAGTGCGTGTGAGGTGTACATTGGTATCCATGGTGACAATTCGGATCGATAATTAAGAATTTAAATACAGTTCTAACAAACAAAAATATCGATATTCAAACCAATATTATGATTGTAGGCTATCTAGAATTATATAAAAATGTTTGAGGTTGGTACTCACAAAACTGTACATTTAAGACGACACTTTTATTTCCAAATAAAATGTATAGGGCCTATTAATGATATATTTTCCAGAGTGAAAAGAAAAGGTGCCTCTATTAAAGAAAAGAAAAATTCTTGACTTTGCTGGTCTTGAGGTAAAGTCAGAATCTGATGTTCGTGGACATGCCATATTGATCCTTTCCTATTCAATTCCTATTTGATTATCTTAGTTTTATTTTACTTCCCGTTAAGGTATTTCTAAAATACATTAACTGGCTTATTTTAACAAAAATATCCTTCCTGGTACAGAATGAAATCTAATTTCAACTTTGATGCATGTTGATTTAGGTTTTGCTAGGATGAGATTGTACTATAACTTTATAATAAACTAAATAATTAAGTATTGCACACGAAAATACTTTGTGCGTTAGTAAGTCCTACTATTACTTTAAATATTTTATTGAGTTCTCTGATTTAGGCGATTCTATTTTTGAATCTCAATATTCTTGCTTTGTGAATTAATTTTTTTTAGCGTCAGGTCTTACTACTCGTTTGGGTTCAATATCTCTGCAATAATTACACTCGTGTGTTAGGGATTAGTAACATTGAATTTAGAGAAAAAGTACCCACATTTGTATGCAGGAAGATTGGGAAATCATTTAGGAAACATCACCCTCAGTAGGCCCTACAGCCAATCAGTATCAAACCTTGATCTTTCCATAATCAGCAATATAGCCTATTGCGATAGTAGACTGTGCGGCCACCAAAAGGGTGCTCTGTAATTTAATAGACCCGAGTATGAATTAGACTATTAAGGCGTGACAAAGAAGACATGTTTTAACATTCGAAAACACGTTACTTATTCCCACCATGTAACCTATAAGCGAGACTTTCAAATCTGGTAGTTACCTAGTGTATTTAACTTTTTTTTTTCCCCTAAATAGTTACTTTTAAAAATCATAATTTAATTTACAGCTACAGGTTTAATGAAAATTTAAAACTTCGATATAGACACACTTTTGTTTTCCAAATATATTATAGCATGGACTAGTATCTAATAAACTTTAATCAATCAACCAAATTAATGAAAGAGTCTGGAAATATTATTTTTTTTGTAGCCTAAATGTCTTATTCTTATTGCAGATAAACCTAGTATGCTTTTATTAACATATTTCTTAAGTGTAAATTAAACACTTGTTAAAACATAAAACACTTTAAACATTGTGCTACATTTGAGATAAACATTTTTTCTACAAGTGTTAACAAATCATGCATGACATTGACTATGGGCATAATCATCGCGACATTGTACTTCAGACAATGTCCAATTATCTGCACTTTTGATTGTCTGAATAATCAGTAAAAATGGATTGAGCTGACCCTTTTTATAGAAATGTGAAATGGTAACTAGAAATTTACTTATTCATTAGCTAGTCAATAGGAGTTAATTTAAGATCCAAACGCTATACACTGCCCACCTTCTATTTCCTTTTCACATAATGTTTGTCTATTATATAGACTTTTGGGAAGAAAAGAATGTGATATGGTCATAGCTCTTAAATCATAGTCATCTGCTAACTTTTCTATAAAACAGTACTTTTTTATAGTAAAGCATGATTCACAGGAACAAAAAAAAAAAAGAATTTTCCTGAGTGGTATAGCAATTTTACACGATCGCATAAATAGCTATTAACCCATTAGCCTCCTACTCCTCGACATAAATAAAATGTGTTAAAAATCAGTTGTTTATAGTCAAATCCTTTGTATTGCGGTCACATAAGTGTTTCTAGCGTGTTGTGTCACTACATAAAATAACACATATTATTGCTTAGTGAATTATTTTATATAACCTTAAAACAGCGACACAGATGTCTGCTTGGATTTAGTTTCACCAAATTTAGAATTTATTTTGAAATCCTATTATATCTCCCAATCAGATATTATCAAGCAGAGCAGACAAAGCTTAAATAATCTTAACTCACATCAAGCTGATTAGGTATTAGGCCTTATGTGTCAAAATCTGTTGGTTTGAATATAGACTTGAGAACTTTGTAATTCTTCACTTTGTGCCACAACATTTGAATTAATATTAAATCTCCATTTGAGTTCTCCTTCATAACAGTCACTGTTGACTTTGTTTTCAGCTGGTCGTACCGGGAACCTGGCCCACCTCCCTCCAAGAATATAATGAGAGTTACAGAGGTTGCTGGGGGGCTCATGTGGTGGTGGGTCCTGTGGCACCTCTGGCATGAATACTCTCACATTACGGTGAGTGTGCCACTACCGCTGTGGGTCCGGTCGGGATAAAGATCTATGGAACTACAACCAGATATTTTATTTGAGGGTGTTTTGGAGTACCAGTGGCTCACACTAACTGTTATAAGGCTCCAAGAAAGTCGGGTTGTAATCCTGAATGAACACATTTAAGGTGGGGATGCAGGGGACGCAAGAAAAGGGCAGCGCTCCAGCATTCCCTATAATAAAACACTTATTTGGCCAAAATAAATAAAATATTGCTTCAGTATAAGCACAGAGTTTAATTTTCTACACACGGTGATATCAACAGTTGTTGAATATATTTCATGAGCGTAGTGGTATTAGATGAGAAACTTTTTAAATGGAAAGAAAAAGCTGTCATTAAATTCTAGGACACTCTTGACAGATATCCAAGAACTTTTTTCAGGTTAACATGTTAACAGACTCAAAATTATTTCTTTCATCTGGATATATGATATAAGTTCACAAAAACAACTGATCTATGAGGTTAAATGGAGGGAAAATTTAAATATAACCGTGAAGACATTTTTTGTTTATAGAACTAATTATTATTTTATTTCATTACATAATTGAAGGCTGAAATAATTCTACCCTACACGGTTACACCTGAGGGCCATTGTATTATTGAAATTTGTCAATTAATTTAAAGGCTATAAGGTGTACACAAACAGATAGTACACATTCAGTTCTAGTCCTAGACCTAGTGTATTACAAATGGTTTGTTAATTGAGCTGTCAAATTTCCCATAGGAATAATATGTGTATAACCTGAACAGGTTGTGATAAAAAAAAAGTATGCTAAAAGTATATTTGGGTTTCAATCTCTGAAACACTTTTCACAACATAAGATACCAATGTTTACATATAAAATAAATTAAACAAATATATCAAACCCTTCTTAAAACTTTCAACTTGAGCATGTTGTAAAATAGTTTTACTTTCTTAGAGCACAGACTGCATCATGATTGGCTTGTTGCCGCTGCTGGCACATTGACTCTTTTGTCACCAGTCGACTTGGTGCTGATTGCACATGCGAGTTTGGTTATAAGAGGTGGATTATTTATAACAAGTAGAGTAGGCGTAATAAGAGCAAGGAAGGTCGGAAGGTGGGGGGTCCTAAAATGGTTCTTTACTTTAAATATACAAAAATAAAACGTCTTATAGTTATTAATGTTATAGTGTCAACCTAATTGGTCTTGGGGTAAAAGAGTCTCGTTAGTACCCTATATGCTTGGGTTCAAAACCTAGCTTTGGTCAACTGATTTTTCTATGAGCAATAAAAATCTGTTTCACAACTCTCTTCGGAAGGGAAGTAAAACTGTCAAGTCTCAAGTCGATTGTGGCATGCAAAAGAACCCTGAAAGGTATGTAAAAGTAAATAACTTACTCGGAAAAATTGGTAGGCCCTTTCACTATCGTTCATAAAAATTCTCATCTGCTGATATTATCTGTTGATAAATAATATTATTATTAATTTAGCAACGCGTCTTACTACCTGTTCATGCTATATGCTTAAGTACTAATTACGCTAATAGGTCAGGGATTGGAAAGGTTTAATTTTGAAAAAGTCAACCCGCATTTGCATGGAGGGTAAAGTGTAAAACCAAACCTAGTTCACCCAATTGATATTCAAACCTAGATATCCACGTCCTCGGCAGTCTAGCACAACACAAAAAGAAAATGCATGTTAATTATCTCAAATAAATGTAAAAATAAATATTGATGTGATAGTAACTTGATGTATTATTGCAGGGCGAGTTTGACTATCCTGATGTCTCCAAGTGGACAGATGAAGAACTAGGTATACCTCCTGATGATGAAGAGTGATTTATTTAGTGACCAGTTAGTGATATTCTTTCCTTCATCCAGGCCATACATATTTGTGGTAAAGTTGCAATGTTATCTTTGTTTTGGAAAATGATTATGACAAACATTTTTTCTTAAACTAATGATGGTGTGTATATGTATGGCTGTAAATGAGATGAATTTTGTTAAATAAATTGTATTTCTAGTTACTTACTTTTTTAATTTAGTATAGCAAATCATTGTACTTTAGCGCTCTTTCCCATACTGGCACAATTACCCCCAGAATTAATCAACATACTGAATTTTATTAATCGAAAAATATATTTTTGTAGTTTTATGTTTCATAGAGACATAAACAAATCAATGCAGATATTAATTTTTAATGTTATAGACTTTAATATGTCTTTCTTTCCATCTGTCACTACTTTGTTTAGCTCACCACTAAAGATTTATTTAAATGGTATGCGATTAAGTTTGGAAGAAACATTATTAATAGTATGTGAATTCTATAATCAAATTAGTTTTGATTGATTCTTCTGAATTAAATTTTAGCCAAATTTTGTATTATTAAATTGGTCATTCTGATAGTATTTATAAAAGCTACTAATCTACTTACATCAAGTTGTAACTGTGGAGTCACTTTTGACAGCTTATATATTTTTAGTAGTAGACCTCAGTATTCGTGGGTTCAAATCCAGCCAAGGTTGATGAATTTTTTTTGAGCGATAAAAATGTATAGCACAACTTCCTTCAAGGAGAGGGGTGGGGTGGGCCAGTAAATCCGTCGATTGTGGCGTGCAAAAGAAACCTGAAATATATGAGAAAATACCTTTAGCTACAAATTTGGTGGGGTCTTTCATGCTTTCTCTTATAAAATCACTGCAGATAGCAACAAGAAACCACCACACTACCTGAACTTCCATATTACATGAGATTTCTGCCAGATAGTGCAGGTAGCACTAACCAATCGAAGTGCCAAGTATATTTCCATCTCCAGATGGGTCAAAATCCCAACAATCCAACCTCTGGGTTGTTGACTTAAGAAAAATATATTTGTAGTATGTGTGTTCAAAACTATCATAACTTTATTTTAAAAAGAAAAACAAAAAAATCCATATTATTATTTATTATTATTACCAATTAATAAGCTAAATGCAAGTTCTTGCTAATCAATTAAATTATTTTACATTTGTGTTGAGTTAAATTTAAATTGTATTTCACAATTATTGAGAGAGAAACCATTTATTTTTCTAAGATACACGTCACTTCATTTTCTGAGAGCGCTTTATATATTTGTAATCACCATGTCTGTCTAAGAGCAGGAATGTCAAACTTGCATCAGGCCTGGGTCATGATTCTATGTAGCCCGCGGCACTTTCGATGAAACAACATACAATGACTTACTTCGGTGGCGGCATGGTCTAAGGCGCTACTCTCGCAATAAAGTGCCCTGCCAAAGAAAGGGAGATCATAGTTTGATCCCAGTCGGGTGTACTGAGGTTTGTTTTTTTCCTAAAGGGTTTTCCACTCTCCACACAAATGCTGGTACACTTCCTCTAAATTAAACCTTCCTAATCCACATTAATACACATTGGTGTTATTAGTACATAGACGTACAACCGAAACGGGTAGTAAGATGTGTTGATGAAAAAAAGTTCTGGCCTCAAATTTCTGCTTGCCCATGAACCCCACCCCTTCTACCTGCCATCGGTCACCTTTTTTCAATACTTCTGTATTTCATAGGCATAAGATATGTTTGATCAAATTGGAAATGTCTTTATTTGAAAAGTATACAATTTTGAATTAATAGGGCAGGGGTCATTCAACCTTTTCTTCAAACACCCATGTTTAAATCTCCATCTTTATTAGAGAAAGAAGAAATTATCCAGGTTGGGTCAATGGGTGGTGATTGAACATGAAGAGGCTTTGAGAGACTTTTAGACCTTCTCTCAAGCCTACAGAATGTTGGTAGCCCTCTATTGGAAAACATCCGGCAATTGGATGCCATTATTGGAGAGGATGTAATGAAAAAAAATTTTACGTGTGAGAGAAATATGTAATTATCTATATATTTTAATATATAATTTACTTTGTCTAGTATCAAGTGTCTTCTGACATCTTATGCTGTAACAACAATAGTTAACATCAAGATGTATAAGGATTGTGTTTTTGTTGGGCGCCACCCCTAGTATCTAGGAGAAAAATAATAATAATAAAAAAAAAATTGCCTCGGCTAATTCAGTCAGTGGCACTACGACTCTCAATACTCGAGACCACTGGGTAAACTTAAAACTAAAACATGAACAATTTAGATAAAATGGATTGTTGGAACAAGATGTAATTTAGACTACAATAAAAAAAATATATATAAAATAAGAAATTGTTGGCACTTTGGTGGATTTATTATTGTTTCCCCTTTTACCACATCCCAAGCCTACCTATGGAATTCTGGGTAATTATAATTCTAATTTAACAAAGTATAGAACAGTATTATTGAAACAAAAAAAAAAGAATATATAATAAAGAAAAATTAATAATTAAACATAAAAATTAAATGTTAATTAATTCTCTGCATTAGTCTGTCTTTCTGAAAGTAAATGAATTCTGATTTATATAGGAGGGAAAAAAAATGATAATCATTTATAGATTAAGAGTTGGCTTAGCCTCACCCCTGAATTAGTCTATATTAACACCAACTTCAGAGATTTGTTACACTTTAGTAATTCGAATACTTACGCAATTTGAAACGAAAATAAACAATCTAGTTGTGCACACACTTAGCTTTCCATTTTACCGCTTGTACTTTAATTCACTTTAAAATAATTTTAATTAGGAGCTCCACAGATTTGTCTCCATGTTAAACCAACCCCGAAGAAGAAGACCTCCTCTCCTATCGAGAATCTTCTGAAAATCAAATTTAAAAATGTTCTATTCATACTTCCAAGTCCAAAGAGAAAACTAATATATAAAAATCAAATAAAATGCAGGTTTAATATAAATATTGAAATATAACCCAATGAAGGTGAACAATGTTTTCACAAAAGAATTAAAATGTTTATTTCCTTCTGTCAAAATTGAACAGCGCGCTGGTTTTGACTTATTTAAATGAGCCTTGTCTCTTCTTCTACAACCACGATACTCGCTACTCTCTTGTTTGATAGAACTGCGCATGCAACGTTCATTATAAATACAACGAGAGTTAAACACACTTCTTAGAAGGATAATTAATATGTTTAATAAAAGGTCAGTGTTCCTCTTTAAATCAAAATTCCTTATTTAGATTATTTAAAACAATGTTTTACGTTGTTTCTTCCGTCCTTTTATTTTATTTAATAGATGTAAATAGTATTATTAGTCAGGCCGGCAACCAGCGTGTGGCCTAACTTCGAAGTGCTTAATTTCACGCGAAAATAAATTGGAAATTGTTCACAAAAAGCAGAAAACATAGGAGAAATACAAGGTAGGGTGGCAAATTACGTGACAAGGACCTTGCCCGATTATTTTTTTATACTCATCAAAGATCTCTTCCGATAATTATCTTCCTTCGGATCTATTTAATTATCTATGCCCTTACAAAATATATAGAACTGTCCTTGCCCAAAATATTGTTTCATTTGATGCCTTTAAAAGCTATTCAAAGTTTGATTTTTAGTCTTATTATATTCTAAAGTAGAATATGGATGAAATAAATCTAAAGAGGGAGAATTTATTCCAGGAGGAAAAACTATTTTCATGTGGTAGTACCCTTTTGTCACTTATACCTTTCCTACCACTAATGCCATTATTAAAGAAATGCTCTAAAACAAAAGTTCAAATTTTGAGGGAAGAGGAAGCTATGTAAGTTTATTAAATGTTGAAAAAATTGAAGAGAAAAAAAAATTAAGTACCATCCCTATCTATGCCATTATTAACATAATAAACTCTTTGATATCCTTAGAGTAATTTAATATAAGAAATGTTTCTTAATCTGTGGCCAACCCCTCCCCCACTAAAATGTAGGCCTGGTCATGGCCATGATGTTTATGATAATATTTGTGGAAAATTTATTGTTAGGCATTAACTGCCATTAAAACAATGGTCTCTCAAATATCGGTTGAAACAGAATTAGAGTTAGTTAAAAATAATACCACTAGGTGTCAGCATTAGGTATAAGAAAGACGCTCCTGCGATCTAGTATCAATAGAATATACTACAAGATTTTGATGCTGTTCGCCAATGCACTCTAGTAGCCGTGCCGACAACCAATGACTTAAATTATCCTCAAGACAAAAAGTTAGGTTAAATTTTAAATAATTGCGTGGAAAGAGAGTGAGAAACCACAATTTTTACAAACAATTGTACAGTTGGCCATAACCAGTTATTTGCAAACGCGTGCATATTTTGTCCAAAATCAAAAGGGTAGTCATACAACACTAGCAATAATTTGACATCAAGTCATCAAAAATGTAGCCAATAACATCTTCCAAATGAACGTTTGGAAAACTTTCTGGATTCATAAGGCAATAGGTAGTCATGACGCTATCGAATTTAAATGTTATCATAAATTAGATAAATAATATTAACTACATTCCAGTCTTCTTAGTAAGTGCCTTCCTTATCTTTCAGGTATAAAAAATACGATATCTACTTTCACACGTGCATATGTCAAGCTATGTGGTCTGCAACCAGCACTTTTTATTGATATCATCACTACTAACACCTTTAGCTTTACATTAATATATTAGTATAACCCGCTTCGGTGGGTGCATGTTCTAAGGCGCTATTCTTGTAATAGACTTGACTGCCCAGGTTCAAATCTTGGTTGGGTATACTGAGGGTATTTTTTTTTTTCAAAATGGTTTTCCTTATTTCCTCCACACAAATGCGGGTACACTTCTTATAAATATAACCTTCCTAATTCCTAAAAACCATCTACGTAATTAGTATATAAGTGTAAAACTCGAATGGATGTTAAAACTTGATGCTGAAACTAAATATATATGCTGTGGACGAAGTGATTAACCCGCTCGCTCTGAAAAATGCCCTGGCATTATGCATAATGACCAAAACAGTCGGGAAAAGCGATAAATATTCGTTAATTTATCATTTTCTCCGGGCAGTACGCATAATGCTCCATACTCTTTGGGCTATATGAAAAACAATGCTGTACTACGTCACTAGCAGGGGGGGAACAATGAACATCCGATCACTTGCCAGCCAATCAACGTATAACTAGCCTAACCAACCTATATTAACTAACCTAACAAACCTAACCTAACTCGTTTTATAGTGTATATTGCCCAGAGAGTGTGGAGCATCATGCATACTGCCCGGTAAAAATGATAAATTAACAAATATTTATCACATTGCTTGACTGTTTTGGTCACTATGCATAATGCTAGGTCATTTTTCATGGTGACCTTTTATTCACTTTGTCCATATATATATATATCAGCAAAAAAAATCTTAAAATTTATTCGCAGTAAATGATTACGCTAGATCAAGGGTTTTATAATTATTTTCTAATAAATTAAATATTTCTTCTTCATGATTATCTTTTAACCATGAGATAATTTATTTCAGTTAAAAGAAAAAAATCAAGTAAGTCAAATGGTAGATCGAACCAATATGACCTTTCGTGTGATCTAACCTTCGAGGACAAAAGCTCAAATATTATATTCAGCAGTAATTCTATTATTTAATAAACTTAAATTAACTTAACGCCCGATATTATATTTATAGTGGACCTTGACAAGTTATTGCCCCTCGAGACTAGACTATTTTTATTGCTCCGAAGGTTTGTAAGTTGATCAAGGACAGTGGAATAGTGTTTAGCGTTTTGTAGACTTTGGTTCATGTATTATTATTATTATTATTATTATTATTATTATTTAGCACCACGTCTTACTACCCGTTCGGATTATACGCTTTAAGTAATAATTACGCTGAAGGATTAGGAATTAGGAAGTTTGAATAAGAGGAAGTGAACCCGCATTTGCGTACAGGGAGAGTGGAAAACCATTTGAGGAAAAAACACCCCCAGTTCACCCGACCGAGATTCGAACCTCGATCTCCCCGTCCTCAGCAGTCTAGCTCAACACGACCAGCGCGTTAGCCAACTACGCCACCGAGGCGGGTATGATTCATGTAGATCAAGTAAAAGGGCTTCTTATAGCTACAAATAGGTTTTATTTTATTTATTTGAACCATGGATAGTTCTTATGATCCGATATAAAGTGTTTAGCGATCATTTTTTAGCAACATCAAAAAATGTTTATACCAAAAATATTATTTAGTATTCTACGTATTTTACCTCAATTTCATTATCAATTGGACAATCTGACAGCTAGAAAAGGTTATATCTACTTTTAAGTATTCATACACCAAGTAATGTGAGCTGATAGTCACCTATGAAAGATATTATCAATAACTTAAAAATAACAACAATAGTAATATAAAAAAAATCCCTCTTTGGTGGCCGCGTGGTTTAAGTTGTCATTCCCGTAATATAATGGACTGCCGATGACGGGGAAATCGGAGTTAAATGCTGGCCGGGTTTACTGAGGGTGGTTTTCCCTAAATGGCTTCCCAATCTCCCTCCACACAAATGCTGATACACTTCCTCATCCCTAGCACAGTAGCGTAATTAGTACATAGGAGTAAGTTTATAGCCCTAATTGGAAGTAAGACGTGGTGCTAATATATATAAAGTTCGCACTGACTTTATATAGTTGCTCAGACATTTTGAATTTTTGATCGGTTACAGGCTAGAAGCTAGAAGTTTGCCAAATTTCAAGTTTCTAGCTCATCTGGAAGTGGGTAAATATTAATGTCAGTGAGTGAGTCAGCCGTGTGGCTTTATAGTAGTATTATATATATATATATACTATATTACTATATTAATACTACTATAAGCCAGATGAGTTAGAAACTTGAAAGTTGGCAAATTTATAGCTTCTAGCCTGTAACCGACGGGAAATTCCAAAAAGTTTAAAAAAAAATCATTTTTAATCCCCCCCAAAAATTTCGAAATATCAGAGCAACTTTAAAGTCGGTGCGGACCTTTCTCTGGCAATCTCTTGTGGCTAAACTGTAAGACCTATCAAAAAACGGATCTGGTATTACACTAGTTTACATCAACTTGTAAAGAAAACTCGCTGGGGGTCTGGGGGCGGAGCCCCCAACGAGCAAAGCGAGTATATATATAAACACAAATAAATAGATAAGCCCTATATAGGGGGTACAGGGATGCCACAACACTTTTTATGTTTCAATCATTCCTCTTTATTTCTAATATGTTTAAAATATAGCATTTCCTGAGCTTTTGAAAAGTGTATGTTTGATTATAGGTTTATATTTTGTTTATTCAATCCAAACCTCAATCTGCCCGTCATAGGCACACTAGTCTATTGCAATAGTAGCACCTTAAACTCGTGTTCATAAATATTAGAACCATTTCACCGTATATAAGGCGGGTGACTACTAAAGTAAATGATATTGTTTCGTTCTTTATTTTAAAGAAAATAAACCAAAAACTCTCATACTGCATTATTTAGAATGAAAATTGGAGTTTTGAACTTTAATTTTTGTTTTTCATTTATTTGAGTTATTAACGTGCACTTTCTTAAACGAATGACCTATATCACAACTTATAAACAAGCTTAAATCAAAAACAGACACAATCCCCAGGCTCTTCGCTCATTAATTCATCACTGTGAAAGAAGGAGCGCACATTTCACCGATGATAAATATTTTGGTTATGCCAGGAATCCAACCTGGGACTTTTAGCTCAGTTATCAGATATTCTACTGACTGAGCTAAGATGTTGGACCTGAAGTTTCAAAACGGCTAAAACAATACAACAATATTTTAACATTTTATGTTATGACACTAATAAAAATGGCTTTATTTATTTGGGTAAGGCTCACAATATGCTTCTCATAATCTTATATTTGGCTCAGAACGGTGGCTTTCAGCGTAAAACATCGTTAAACTTGGCCTTTATATGGATATTTTTTTTAATATTTTAGAATTATAAAATTGGAAGGTAGGAGGGACATTTTGAAACCGTTTTATTAGTCTCATTTTGATGTGAAACATTTTTTTAATGTAAAGAAATAAACCATTTCTTAAATAGCGCGGGATCTCAAGATGTCTGCAACGCGTCTAATTTCTTCAGCAGGTGGCCTACTTAAGTATTAATTATTACTAGACCCTTCCTCCTACCCCCCCCCCCCTTTCCGCATTATTATTTTCAACACACATATTGAAGAGTCATCATAGACTCTACCATAAAATATGAGTGACTATTGACATTTTTATGAGGAATAAATTAAATTTTCAAAATAAAATATAGCCTATTCTACTTGCTGATAATGTAGCTTTATATTGGTGAAAGAATTTTTAAAATCGGTCCAGTAATTTTTGAGTTTATCCATCAGAAACAAAAAAAATCTTTCCTCTTTATAATATTAGTGTAGAAAATAAATAGCTTAAAGTTAGGTTTATCAAGCTATTCAGGAAGTTATAACGCTTCTTCTTATAAATATCTACGTAAACTCTTTAGTGTATATACCAGAAGCCTCTTTGAAACAGCTTTGTCTTTATTAATGTCTTCAAGTCGAATGTTTTCTTACATACCTAAAATCATCAATTATAATAACATAACTGGTGTCTCCCTGGTGAAAGTGACGTAATCGTTGTACCGTATCCGTCACTAAAAATCAAATGTGAAACTTGAAACAATAAATAAATAATGGTGTAGCACGCTGCAATGTTGTCACAATGTATACTCCAACAATGTGAGTAGAAGATTTCAAGGTCCTTCAAACAGGAGGTTAAGACAAGCCTACTGTCTTGGCTTACCTCGTTCCTCTTTGATGTGTAAATACATTGTTGGAATAACGTTCATTTACGTGTACAAATAATACATTATGTTGGTAACAAGTTGTTTCATAACCCAAAAAGAGAGGAATGTTGACATTATTAAATCCTCATGGTTGCCTTGAGAAGACATTTTAATTAACGGAAAGTACAACATACAGTGTTATGTTCCATGGACCAAGATTCGTCTAGTTTGCAAGGTTGGGACACGCAAAAGTCTGCGAAAGCCGTAATTACGGTTTGAATTTTATATTCCAGCTTTCATTTCTCTTTGCTATTGCAAAAGGATCGATTCCATTGTCGTCGTCGNCCCCCCCCTTTTTTTTCCCCCGAGCCATCCCACTGATCAAACTAATAATACTTTGAAAATAAGTACGTTAAAATATTGTTTTAGTTAAAATTGCATTATTCTACTATCATATTAAGCATTATTTGAAAATTAATAACGTTTTTTAATTATATAAATGTTATATTTATTATATTTATTCTGTATATTTTTAATGTAAATGCTGTGCCTTAGATTGCCATAGCTCTGTCAAAACTAATAATATATAATATTTTGAATCATGAAACATACGTAGGCCTACTATCCACAGAATGTTTTAGAAATATCTGTTTAGCAGTAATACAAATTTCTTCATTGGAAATAATAAAAATGAGTGATACTACTTTGTACAAATCCATTCCCGTGATGACCTACTTCAAACAAAATGTTGTCAAAATTCTCTCTTATGAGTATAACACAGGTTAACTCAATTTATAACCACTCAACACGTAAAATAAACATGATTTTACTATTTTAATATTAGGTACGCTCTTCTAAAGATGAGCTTCATTTACACAATTAATTTTATAATAGATCAATATTTTAAAGGTAGTCTATTTTATAAACTACAAATCTTATAATTTAAAGGACATTAAATATATAATCTCAGTCTTTGATTCAATATAACTCTATTCTAGTTTTTTTTAAATCAGCCACGTGATAGCTTTTACTATCCATTCCTTTCCAATAATTGGATAGGAAGGAATTGATAAAAATTAATAATTTACATGTAACTATGAAATATTTATAATTACATTATTCAATTTCTATGTTTTATCTGTTTTAAAATCCATTATTATTATTATTGTGTTTTTTTGTTAGTAAGAATATTGTTATACTTATAACGGGTAATGAAAGTGGACGTGAGTTAAGGAAAGTGTTTTGGCAATACATATGCCAACAAAAAAAAAATTGGGCCAAAATAAATCAAATATTGCTCAAAGATTTGTCAAAGATGTCTTATAATTTAATGATAACTTTTTCTCTTCATTTAAAAGGTTTCTCATCTAATACAGCTATGCTCATGACAGATATTCAACAATTGATGACATTTATTATATCATATATATTTATTTTAACAAAAAAAATTTTTTTTGCTTTATAAAAGAGCAAAAACACTGGCCTTCTATAGCGTTCTCTAAATCCCCAACTTAACCCAAGACCTATGAAGTCAACACTTTAAAATATATTGTAATAAAAAATATATATTTTCCCTGGTTCATTCAGTCAGTGTAAGAGAAATATGTATTATCTTTATCTATATACTTTGTGTTTTTGTTGGGCGCCACCCCTAGTATTTAGGGGAAAAATAATAGTCAAAAGAAAAAAAAAAATTACCTCGGCTATCAACTCAGTGGCACGACGACTCTCAACCTCGAGACCACTGGGTAAACTTAAAACTAAAAAACATGAACAATTTAGATTTTAAAAAATGGATTGTTGAAGAAAAATGTAATGTAGGCTACAAATAAAAATAAATGTATAAAAAAAATTGTTGGCGCTTTTGTGAATTTATTGCTGTCCCTTTTGTCCACATCCAAATCCTACCTATGGAATTCCGGTTGATTATAATTCTAATTTAATAAAGTATAGCACAGTATTGTTGAAACCAAAAAAGAGAAAAAAATATATATACAATCAATAAAATTAATAATTAGACATAACATAAAATGTTAATTGATTCTCTGTATTAGTCTGTCTTTCTGGAAATAAATAAATTCTGATTTATATAGGAGAGAGAAAAGAAATGATTGCAATAATAGAAAGTTGGAAGAATTGGTTTGACCTCACCCATGAATAATTAGTCCATATTGAAACACCATCTTCATAAATTTGTTTCACTTCAAATTCTTCCAACAATTTAAATGAGCATAAATATTGTAGTTCTAGCTACTTTCACCTTAATCCACCACCTTTGAATCACTATAAAATAACTTGAATTGGGAGCTACATCGATTTGGCTCCATGTTGGACCCACAACCAGGAAGAAGACCTCCCTACTATCCAAAAACCTTCCAATCTTCTAAATTTAAAAATGTTCTATTCTTACTTCCAAGTCCAAAGAGAAAGCTAATATATAACGAAAATAAAATTGTTGGCTATAGGCTAGGGAGAAAACCAAAATGGAATGTAGGTTTAATATAAATATTGAAATATAGCCAATTGAATGTGAATAATGTTTTATAAAGAATTAAATGTCTCTTTCCTTATGTCAAAACTTGAACAGCCCGCTTGTTTTTTCTTCCTTTCTTCTTCTTTTACAAATCACGAGGTCCTCTACTCACTTGTTTGATAGACACTGCGCATGCGTTAAAACAAACATGGTCGACTTTAAAAATTAATACAAGAGTCAAACACACTTGTTAAAAGGATAATTAATATGTTTAATAAAAGGTAAGTGTTCTTCCTTAAATCAAAATTCTTTATTTAAATTATTTAAAACAATATTTTAAGTTGTTACTTCCGTCCTTTTATTTAATTTAATAGATGTAAATAGTATCATTAGTCAGGCCGGCAACCAGCTGGCGAGCTTGGAAGATTTCACGCGAAATTAAATTGGAAATTGTTCACAAAAGTAGAAAAAATAGTGAAATACAAGGTAGGGTGGCAAATAACATCACAATATACACACATTTTTACGGTCAACATTGAAAATATTTAAATAAAAATTATAATTATTGTTATTTATATATATATTTATAATATTGATCAAAAGTGGCTGTTTCAAATCACATGACTTGACGTATGAATACGTGAAAGTAAATCTAGTCACTTTTCCGTCAGATAAGGTTCCTCCGATAAAAATTAGTCTGTAATTTAATGCAGATAGATCGGAAAAACATAATACACGGTACAAAAAAAAACATGTATGTATTAAATTGCTCTTATTCAATGTAAAAGCATAATGTCAAGATATATCTAAAATTATAATTTAAGACTTCGACATATTGATCAAAATATATATAGAAAGAATTGATTGATAAATTTGTTAAGTTAATTATTATTATTTAGCACCGCGTCTTACTAACCGTTCGGGTTATACACTTTAAGTACTAATTACGCTAATGGATTAGAAATTGGGAAGGTTAAATTTGCGTGGAGGGAGAGTGGAAAACCATTTAGGAAAACCACCCCCAGTTCACCCGACTGAGATTCGAACCTCGATCTCCCCGTCCTCAGCAGTCGAGTTCAACACGACTTGCGCGTTAGCCAACTACGCCACCGAGGCGGGTGTTAAGTTAATTGAAGGAATAAATCGAAATTTCAGATCAAAATATATAATTAGGCTAGCTTATGGTAATAAAATATTGTCAAGTTATTACCATAAGTTAACATAATTATACCTTTTGATCTGCAATTTCAATTTATTCCTTCGATTAACTTTTATTAATCAATTATTTCTATATTTTTGATCAATATATCTAAATCTTAAATTATAATTCAAATCCACTCCTTACTTTCAACTTGTTTATAATGTTTCTAAAATGTTAGGTCTGTGCAGAAACTGCTCTTTGGAGAAATTCATTCCTAGTCCGACTAATAAAATTAACGACTGTTTTGACGCCTCACTGATTTACAAGTCAACTGGTTACGATGCCGCGGCGAAATTTATTGTTTTTATCCTGCATTGTTAGAGCTATCGCGGCGAGAGAGAAAGACACGTCAAGCCAACTCATTGTTGTGTAACGAGATCTTATGTAACTTAGAAGAGCCAGTTAAAATAGTTTTCAACTCTTCGTTCTAATTGTTTACAAGAGACATAAAAACACCCGTTTAAACTACAATGCACATACTATCTCATATCTATAGTAACTTACAAGTTATTCTAACATTATTTAATAGAATTATTATTTATAAAAGAGTATAGTTATGTAAACACATTATCAAACAACAAACAAAAAATTACTGTCGTATGTAAGAAATTTGTTTGCTTTAAGTAAAATTTGAATGTATTTGTAGGTGTCACGAAAAGGTCAAACGCTCTCTAGTTTATGTTGATGTAATTTAACGCATGCCTTTTTTTTCTTTTTTAATGTAAATTAATTTAACAATTTAATCAAAATGTATAAGGCTATTTCTGATAAGTGTTGCTTCTTGTTAATAGTAAGGTAAAATTGTTATATATATATATACTTATACAGGGTGCTTAGAAAAGGTTCATAACTTCAGGATCTTGTAGCACTTATTAAAATAATTTAAAAAAATCACCAACCAACTCACAGATAAATAATGCAATTTTGTCTCTTGGTAATAAAAAAAATAGGATAAAATATGAACTGTTATTTGGGTTTATATGGCACACATTTATTACCATATTCAAACAAAAGGTGCTGTACATACTGCCCTACCTTTTGCGTGCTCTTTGAAAAATACCCGTCTTCATTCGAATTATCTTAAGACCATTTTCAACGTGGTTTTTGTAAGTTTGTTAATCATTTATTGGAGACAAATACACTAAAGACCCCCCACCCCCAAAATACACCCACACACCTATCTTGTATCAATTGCTCAAACCTGACCCTGTTACAGGGGCATATTGTACCCCCCCTCCCCTTTCTTTGTTCTACTTCACGTCATTGGTGGCTCAACCTGATTTGTCTAAGGGGTGAATTAACAACAAAAAAATCACTTTTTCATGGGCCAAAGGGAGTTCTTGAGACACTACCTCAGCAAACTTTTGAAAATTGGATACCCTTATAAGACTTTGGAGTGGCCCTCATCTGATTTTTTTAGATCATAGTTCTCTATGTGCTATTTGTAGTGGTGCTGCTCCATAAACTTTTTGAAATTTGGATACTTACTTTCTTTCTTTGAAAATTATATTTCTTGAGAAGCTATTTGGAATGGTCCTTCTCCAGAATTTTTTTGAAATTTGAATGTCCTTAGAAACTATTTAGACTGGTATTCGCCTGTAAATTTTGGAAAAAAAGATATGCCTATTCTATAAGCTATTTGAAGTGGTCTTCACCTGGAAAATTTATGAGCATTGGATATCTCTAGAAGCTATTTTGAATTTGATACAGAGCCATTTTTCATATTAATATTCGAGAAAATCAGAGGGGTGTGAAATAAAGTTTATTCCAGAAAAAGAGCGAGTTTATTATAGTCTAAAGGAGGAGGGTATTTCTTGGGGAGAAATGTCCCCTTCTACCACGCCATCTCTGTTCCAACTTAGGTTTGTGGATAGATATTGTTTTTTAATTTTTGGTCAATTTTACAAAACAACAGCTTAACATTGAAGTGTTACGCACATGATAAACTACTTAAATTAAGGTTAAACTTGATTCACCATCCGACTCTATTCATGTGCCAAATTTAATCCAAGCACAAACGTAATAGACCCTGTGAGAAGCTTCCAAACACTTAGAAACGAAGGACAAGACTGTACTGAACCAATGATATTGTGACAGATGCCAGTTAGTTCCTCCGGAGGGAAACAGCTGTTGGACTGTGCAAGCAAGCAATATTCTTTAGTATGGATAGGCCTTATATTGTTTATTATTCATATTTTAAATTATTTCATATGCTACCGTTATTTTTTTAAGATTTGTTAATTCGTATCTTGAGCCCGGGCTCTGGGCCCATACCAATAGTCTTCCCTTAGTGATGGGCCTGTCTCCCTACCTCTATGTGGGTTGGTTTGCAGGCCTATGTTTTTTAAGACTTTATTTTTACTCATTTTAATGAGTACTAAAAATCCTTAATTTTTAAACCCTTGTTTTAACACCCTATATGTTAATATCTAATTTATTTCCGATAGAACAATTCTAATGTGCCAAATGTAAATATCAACAACGAAACCAGACCTGCTTCAGTGGCTGCATGGCATAAGGTGTCACCCTCGCAATAGACTAGACTGCTAATGATAGGGAGATCAAGGTTTGAATCCTGGTCGGGTTTACTAAGTTTGTTTTTCCCAAAATTGGTTTTCTACTTTTCCTCTACGCAAATGCGGGCTCACTACCTCTAGAATCAATCTTCATCATTCCTAACTCATTAGCGTAGTTATTAAATGTGTGTGTAAACTGAACAGGTAGTAAAACGTGGTGCTAAAAAAACAAAACAAAAAATACAATTACATAATAATGTACAGAATAAGTAAAAAATAATTGATGGCATATTGTTATATATTTGTGGACATTTTACCTATAAAGGGATATTTCAAAACCAATCCGCTATTGACGAGTCAATACCATACATGCGCTGTTTTAAAAAAAAGAGTTATTTTTATGTGCTTTGTTTTAGGTAAATAACTACGCATAATAGTCCTACGTATTCATTTGATATTAATATTGTATTCGTATTTGAAGTAAACATTTTCAAATAACAAATATTAATATCAGCCAAACCACAAACACAAGAGGACTTAATATATAGGACCTCTGTGACATGCCAAAAAACCATACTCTCGATTTATTTTACCATCATACAGCTTTATTTTAAAATAAAAGTCCCTATTTATCAGAAAATAAAAAGTAATTGGACTTGAAACTAGAATATATGTAAGTTTAGGCTATCGCCAATATTTGCTGGCTTTAATTTTAGGAAATTGCAAATTAATGGTAGCTTCATAAATTATAAGTATACATGTTTTTTTTCTTTTACACATCTTTGACGTGTTTTTGCCCCTACAGTTTTATTTAAACAAAATATAAAAAAGTTTTTGCTAATCTTCCAATTTATTTCAATCGTTTTAAAACCAATATATAATGATCAATCACTAAACACTTTAATTCTTATCTACACTAATATAAAAAGGAAAGATTTGTTTTTTTTTGTTTTGTTGTTGTTTGTAATGAATAAACTCAAAAACTACTGGACCGATTTTAAAAATTATTTCACCAATATAACGCTACACTATGAGCGATTAACATAAGCTATATTTTATTTTGAAAATTTAATTTATTCCTCATAAAAATGTCGATAGTCACTCATATTTTATGGTAGAGTCTATGATGATTCTTCAATACGTGTGCCGAAAATAATGCGGGGAGGGGGGTAAGGGAGAAGGGTCTAGTGTCCTATAAAATGAAGACCAAAAAAACTAATATTGTACACTTTGTCAAAAGTTACTTATCAAAATTAACAAAAACTCACTCAAGTGGGCACGCGGACTTATAGTTAGTCTTGTCTTGTGTAATTATCCTGTGATGCAGAGGTTGAGGCAAAAAATGGCGGTAACCTTCAATCGAATTTTCCTAGGAAAAAAAATTGCTGACAGCTAGTAAATACACGAAATATAATTCATAAATTCATACATCAATATATTACCATTACCTATATAATATCACTAATAATATATTAAAATACTTTTGACAGCAATTTAAAAAAAATGTATTTTCTAAAAGACCCTTTCTACTAAAATCCTACTATATTATATATATTTGTTCGTGACGGTTATAGCACGTATTATTATAGTTTCCGGCTTTTTGAAGCGTGCTGTTATTTTATCTTTGACAAGGAGAAACTCCACACTAATAAGGCCTAATTAATAACTGATTTAATGAGTGAGTACAGAAAGCGAAGTAAGAATTATTGTCGTGAGGCTTTGTTCCGTAGTCTATTGACGTCACTTTTGAATTATTGGTTGGTGGTGTATTTATGAGAACTTTTAAACGATACTTTGGCCGCCTTTTTGGTCTTAGTGGTCAAAAGTCCTGACTTCCGATCTAGAGGTCTCAAGAGTTCGATCCTCGGCACGTCCATAATGTATTTGTAAAGCAGTGGGTCTAGAACCTGGGGTCAAACTCGGCTTCGTTAGGACAAATGAGGGGATACTTTAATACCTAAATAGCGACTACGGTCTAGAAAACTGAGATTAACGGCCAGAGGTCTCGTTGTACTGACACCATGATATTCTTTATTCACAAATGCTAGTATTAACATCGATAATGGTGGCGGCCGCTCGGTCGGCTTAGCTCAATTTCGGGCTCACGTCATGAAGTTTTTTTTAAGGTACATTCTCAACTCACGATCAAAAGATTCGACGTTTTTATATATATATTTTTTTAGTTAATGTTTGATTTCATGTAGTTTTTTTTAATATAAATATGTCAGCTTCAACATATGCGTTTTGGCCCCCGAGTTTCTAAGTTGGGCTGGAAGGAAGTCCGAGGTATGACTAATATTTTTGTAGTTTTTTTATACAAAAACATTTTCGTCTAAAATAAATAAAATATTGTTTCAGTAAATACATTTGTTTAATTTGCCACCAAATGAATCAAGGGCGTAGAAAGCGGGGTCTTGGGGTGACCAGGCCCCTCTAGAATTTGATGGGGGGGGGGGGNGAATTTTCCGATCCCCCCCCCCCTTAACCCTAGTAATATTTGATTTTTACGCCTTTATCTAGTATTCTCTACAGTTCTTGAATCCTATCTGTAATGAGCTTTGCAGCATTTGATCAATAACATTTCTCGTCATTTTAAAATACTTCTGATCAAATGCTGCTATAACCATACAGATGTTCAAGACCTGGGGGCTATCATTTGTAGAAAATTAAGTTAATTATACTCAAATCTAGTGGAGCAATACTTTGGGTAGGATGGAAGAGGACGCAATAAAAGGTCAGTATTTTTGCAGTTTTTATGGCAAAACTTTTTTGGCTAAAACAAATAAAATATTGCTCCAGTACAAACATAGAGTTCAATCTTCTTAACACGGTAATATCAACAGTTGTTTGATATCTGCTATGAGCATAGCAGCATTAGATTAACTTTTTAAATGAAGAGAAAAAGTTGTCATTAACTTCCAGGACACCCTTGAAATTTTGAGGTCACTTTGTGAAGAAAATTAAATTCTATGTTTGTACTGGAGAAATATTTTATTTATTTTGACCAAAAAATAATTTGTTGTAAAAACTGAAAAAAATAATGTTTTTTTTCTCGCATCCCCTTCCAACCCACCTTAATTGATTTTGATAAACAATCAAAATATTAGCTTTAATTCGCGTCCAATTCCATCAATGGGATTGTCTTAAATAAATTACTAGGGCGGGGAGCGGGGATTGGGGGGAGCGGAACTATGGCTAGGATAATTTGGGGAGAAAGGACCCCCTTCAAGCTCCAGTAACAAGACTAGTCCAAGAAGTACAAAATAAGCTATTCAAGAGCTCATAAAACGACCGACTAACATATATTAAATATAAGATTACTAATTGAACATAAATTTTATAAGTTTCACAACGCTGGTTGATTGATGTTGCCAATAGCTCCTCCTTAACCCAGCACACCACCCAACGACATAAATGAGAGCGAGGAGATTTGGCAACACCTAAGTGATAGAGAGCTAAGATAAATTATTATTATTATTATTATTATTATTATTAGCACCGCGTCTTACTACCCGTTCGGGCTATACACACTTACGCTAATGTGTAATGGTAGGGTGATTGTGAGATGAAATGGAGGACCTACAGTTTAACGTGGAATCCGAACCACGGTGGAGGCCTGGCATTCCCCACATTCACAAGATGTAGCTAAGATAAAGGTTTTCTCCAAAAGACCTGCAGTTTCTCAGCAAAAATATTGGGTGTACTTAAGTTTTTAAGTTGTGGTGGTTTCCCGTTGCTTTCCGCATTGACTTTCTATGAGCCAGTGAGAAAGAACCTAACTTTTTTTTTGCCTATAAAGCTATCTCATATACCTTCCAAGGATTTTTTACATGCCACAATCGTAATGGGACCAACGGATTTACTTCCCCTTCGAAAGAAGTTGCCATACGGATTTCTATCAGTCGGTATAGGGTGACCTGGTGGTCTAGGGGTAAGGTGTCATACTTCTATGCTGGCGGCCGGGGTTCAATCCTCGGTCCCGGCACAGATTTATCTGATTGCCAAACCCTTCCTTCACCTCTGACAAGACATATTGGGAATGTGGAGAATACTAGGCGTCCTCCGTGGTTCGGATCCCACGTTAAACTGTAGGTCCTCCATTCCATCTCACAATCACCCTACCATTACACATTAGCGTAAGTGCGTATAACCCGAACGGGTAGTAAAACGCGGTGCTAATAATAATAATAATAATAATAATAATAATAATAATAATATCGGTCGGTATAAATCCTCAGACCTCGACCGGGTTCCAACCAGCTTACATAAGGTCTTGAGGTGAGCATTCTATCTCAAGGCCATTAAGACCCATAATATAAACTTGACAACATAAAAATTGGGATTAGTGTTATGTAGGTTTTGGTCACTCTAAAATAATTAATTTTCCCTTTGTTTGTATATTTACTTACCTTTGAAAATGACTTGGTGGGTACTTTAAAACAAGTTGATATCTCTAATTCTGATCCTATTTCTGTAACTATTTGAGAAACGAAATAACTTATTGCAAAGGTGTAGTCTTATTAAAAAAAAATTTCTTGTTTTTAAACCTGAAATAGATTTTTATTAAAATCATTACCCGCCTCGGTGGCGTAGTTGGCTAACGCGCTAGTCGTGTTGAAGCTCGACTGCTGAGGACGGGGAGATCGAGGTTCGAATCATCAGTCGGGTGAACTGGGGGTGGTTTTTTCCTAAATGGTTTTCCACTCTCCCTCCACGAAAATGCGGATTCACTTCCTCTAATTCAAACTACCCAATTCCTAATCAATTAACGTAATTAGTACTTAAAAGTGTATAGCCCGAACGGGTAGTAAGACGCGGTGCTAAATATTATTATTATTATTATTAAAATCATAAGATTCCGAGCTATTGGAAAATATATTTATTAATTGAGGTCTGAGAAATTGATTGTTGTACTGTTTGGTGAACATAGAACATATTCTTTTCTCAATTATTTTGTGGTGTATATTATTTTACTTATGCTCTCTTTGGTGGAATGTTTCTGTAATAATGCATATTATTTCGTTGCATATATATTACGAGTTTTTTGATTAAATCTCCCCATTTTTAGATAAAGGAATGAGAAACTCTGTTCGGTTTATTTTTCTACCATTTATTTGTTTAATGTGCTAAAACTGTTTCAACGTTCTCAATATCATTTTATTCTAATGGATACTCCAGGCTACTACCAAACTACGGTGAGACGTTTGATTCCACATACACACGTATTACATATTTAAGTTACGAGTTACCCGCAGAATGAGACGGGGGCTTCAATTAAAAAAATATATATTTACATATATCTTGAGCAAGAAATGGTGTAAACTAGAGCGTGTGTCCCACAATGCAATTAATTTCGCCAGAAACCAGACATCGCAAAAGTTTTCAGAGAAAGGGGGGGGGGGAGGGTAGCTTTAATGCAAGCACAGTGTTACCGACTAAGCCATTCAAAGATATATAATTTTTCTAGAACAGACACAACTCCCAGTCCCACGCCCGTTAATCCTGCATCACGAGAGAGGATACCCTTAATTTCACCAGTGTTATATTATTACATTTTAGTCATGTCGGTGACCTGGCGGTCTAAGGGTAAGGTGTCAGACTTCCGTGCTGGCGGCCAGGGTTCAATCCTCGGTCCCTGCACAGATCTATCTGATCGCCAAACCCTTCCTTCACCTCTGACAAGACGTGTATTAATCATAACTTGTGAATGTGTGGAATGCCAATCCCTCCACCGTGGTTCGTATTCCACGTTAAACTGTAGGTCCTCCATTTCATAACACAATCACCCTACCATTACACATTAGTGTAAGTGCGTATAACCCGAACGGGTAGTAAGACGCGGTGCTAATAATAATAATTTAGTCATGTCGGGAATCAAACTGGTGAAACCTAACTCATCAGAAAGACACGTTCTGAGCAAAGTTGTAGTACCTTTATTAGATTATTGGTAGTATAAACACCCAGGACACCATTATCATCATAAAGAGTATTTTATTATTCCACGTCTTACTACCCGTCCCCACCATCTTCATATTTATATTAAGTAGGTAAGGATGAGAAAAGTATGATTAAGGGGTATAATTTGTGTGGGAGGGTAAGGGAAAATCCCTTGAAGAACGGGATTCAAATCCCAGTCAGGTCTATTGAGGTTGGTTTTCCCTACATGGGTTTTCCATTCTCCCTTCACGCAAACCTGAGTATACCTCATTCATATTAAACCTTCCTCGCCAACACTAACACACTAATGTGATTATTGTTCATGCATATAACCCCAACGGGTAGTAAAATGTGGTGATAAAATAACTTAACACAACCTTTACACGCCCAGCTAAGATTCGAACCACGTCCACTTTGACACGGGAAGGTCATACTAGACGAAAATTACGCTTTAGTCCACCTGATCACCGGTAGGGGTTAAAAATATAAAACATTAAAGCATGTTTTGTACAGAAATGTTTGATGAAACATGTTATCATCCAAAAGCATTTAAAAAAAACATGGCTACGTCTCTTAACGTTTCATTGGCGTCAAATATATTCAAGACATCTTCGATCATAACTTAGAGTGACTAGAAATAATTTCTTATCATTTTCGTTTAAACGATTAAAGGGGGTAAAAAAATTGATATTTTGGCTTTCCGTTCAGATTATACGTTTAAGTACTAATTACGCTGATGGGCTAGGAATTGGGAAGATTGAATTTAGATGACATGAACCCGCATTTGCTTGGATAGAGAGTGGAAACCCCCCCCCCCAGTTCACCCAACCAAGACTAGAACCTTGATCTCCCCGTCCTCAGCAGTCTAACACAATTCAAAACTAGCGCGATAGCTAACTACGCCACCGAGGCGTTTAAAAAAACTTCTTTAAATCTTTCACTGTAGCCAAATGTAAGAAAAGAGACTTGTTCCAGATTATTCAAGATATTAATATCAAGTAAGAGGGTGATTTTTTCATACTGTTCACTGTTACCAGACACAGTAGCCCCATCGCTTCTTTGGTGCTGACTGACAGCTCACAGCTGACTTCTGACAGTCAACATTTAGGTATATACCTAAATTTTAGACCGTCATAAGTGACAGCCGCTAAACACATGTTTTTTCAGATCATATGGTTCGGCGAAGGGATACATAATTTGGTCTAGTAACTTTTCAAAGCTGTCAGTCAGCACCAAAGAAGCCATGGGGCTACGGTATATGAATGTACAAGAAAGCATAATTCAAGAATGTATTTTTGTGAAAATTAATGCAAGTCCACTATAATAAACAAATAAGAATATGTTCGGTCATTAGAAATATTTATATCGTAGTTCTTATAGGTTACAGTTCTATGAAAAGTTCAAGCTATACCTATACCCAAAAGACGGACAAGTGGATTGAGGCACCAGTCTTGTCTATTTAGGATTGTCGGTGACAGGTAGGTAAGGGCTAACAAACATCCCAGTCCGGTGGGGTGAGATTGTTTTCCATAAATGGTTTACCAATCTCTCTCCACGCAAATGTGGGTTTATTTCCAGCCTCATCTTCCGTGGATTATTCGAGTAAAGCTATAGGAAAATGCCATGATGAAAAGTAAAAAGAGGTGGATATATTATTTTTTAACTGACCACTTTTTTTTAGCACCACGTCTTACTACTACCCGCTATGGCTATACGCTTATGTACTAATTACAACAATAGTTTTAGGGATTAGTAAGATTATATTTATAGTAAGTGTGCCCACATTTTCATGACAGATATTTTGGAAAAATCACTCTCAGTAGGCCTACACCCAACCGAGATTCAAACCTCGATCTCCCCATCATCGGTAGTCTAGTCTACTGCGAAAGCAGCGCGTTAGACCAAACGGCCACCGAAGCGGGTTTTGTCAGTATTAAGAGCAAACATATTTGGAATACTTTCTAAGCCTTCCTTCCTAGCGCGATTCTACTACAGCCCAATTTTCATTTAAAAAATACCCTTTTAGAAAATCTAATTTTTTTTTTGTAGCCAATGTTGACATTTTTATTATATTAGTTTTGTTATTTTGTAGGTATTTATAAATAACTCTCAAAAGGGACAGTTGCGGGCAATATTATTCGACGCATGAAAGAGTGAAAGTAGATCTAGTAACTTTTTGAGATTCCAGATAAAGTCATTTCCATAAAAATTGTACTATATAAAATAGGTGACCTGACGGTCTAGAGGTAAGGTGTCAAGACTTTTGTGTTGGGGGTCCGGGGTTCAATCCTCGGTCCCTGCACAGATTTATCTAATTACCAAACCCTTCCTTCACCTCTGACAAAAATTGTTTTAATCACAACTTGTCAATGTGTGGAATGCCTGGCCTCCACCGTGGTTCGGATTCCACGTTAAGCTGTAGGTCCTCCATTTCATCTTACAATCACCCTACCATTACACATTAGCATAAGTGCGTATAGCCCGAACGGGTAGTAAGACGCGGTGGTAATAATAATACTGTATAAATATATTGGAGCTAAGTTCAAAAATATTCAAAAATAAAAAAAGAGGGCTGAACGTGTTACTTTTTATTCTTAAATAGTAGTCAGATTGTCTCTGTCCGCCGTAGCCACATTCGAACTGTAAACGTATTCCCACCTGACAGGTAGGAAGTCGAACCCCGTCCATCTCGCGAGAGAGAGTGAGAGTCTCCCGTGTCACGCACGGACTACCTCAGTCAAAAAAAAGAGTGTCGCCCGCACGTCTGGTTGAACAACAGTCGCTCAGTTCAATCCTAGCTGCTCGTGGTGAAAGGCTCGCCTTGACTCGTAACTAGACTTAGTAGTGGTCCGTTGTGTCGAGAGCTCTTTTAGAGACGAGTCGTCTTTGACCGCCACGAGAGAAACGAACCAAGGACGACGACATGAGGAACTTGGGACAGGTAAATTAAGCCAACCTTTTATTTTTATTTATTTTACTTCATCAGGAATTTTGAATCATGAAAATTTCCCACCTAGAGATTATGATGGATGTTTTATGTGCTTTCGTTTTCAAAAAAGGGGGTCTTAAAATTGTGTCTGTCTGTCCCCCTTTATGTTTACCTGTACTTGTGGCTACAACGGAAAGTTTTTTTATTTAGTTCAATCTTGATAAACTTGATTAAATGTTCTTGCCTCAAAACCAAATTTTTATTTCGATTAGCTCTAATATTACCAGTTTTTTTAAAATTTTATTTTATTTTAAAATGGCATTAACTATTTTGTTCAAATTATATATCTGGGGAGTGTTTAACATAATAAATAACAACGCATACCTGTTATTTGGTGGAAAATTAATTCAAGGTTAGTTTACTGGTTAATGATTTTAGAAACATTTGAAATTTAAACCTGAGAAAGGGGTACTATTTAGTCGTACCATTTATTTGTGTGTGACCCGATTCAGTGGCCGCTTGGTTTAAGGTGTCACACTCACAATAGACTGGACTACCAAAGACAGAGATATCAGGGTTCATATCTTGGTTGGGTGTACTGAGGTTGGTTTTTCCCTAAATTGTTTTCCACTCTCCTTCCATGAAAGTGCGGGTATACTTCCTCTAAATTAAACTTTACTCATCCCTGACACATTAGTGTAATTAGTACATGTGCGTAAAATACGAATGAGCAATAAAACACGGTGTTAAATTTTTTTTTAAATATTTGCTTGTGTATGAATCACATTTAAAAATTAATCAGAACTAAAAATAATATTAACACTATTGAGGTAGATATGAGAAAGGTATAGTTTAGAAAAAATGTATCGGTACCTTTATTTTCATGGTGATAGAGAAACCATTTAGGGTATGGGTATGGGTAAACACTTTCAGTACAACCCACCAGGATTTGAAACACAACCTCATAGAGTCACAGAACAAAATATAACATTAAACCAAAGGGGAGCAAATAGTCGATAGTGGTCTACCGGTCGACCGCAGTCTGGTCAATCGTCTGGTCGAAAGAATCGAGAGAAAGAAAATGTTGGATTTTTCTCAAACCAACATTAGAAAATCGAAATATTGAAGCTGTTTGACTGATAACCATTTACAATCCTACCTTCGTTTATGGCAGAGTAATTAAGAACTCACATTCGACCAATTATCCTAAGATTATGTGGTGTCATGCATCAACATCACAGTCAAGTGTTGAATGAGAAAGTACATTTTTTGGGGGGAAATTATTTATATTACTTGGTTTGATGAAAAAAAATAGTTTCAGTATGTGAAAGTTCTTATATGCAAGATAATTTTTACTATTAAAAAACAAAATGGATTTTTTTTAGCACCGCATCTTTTACTTTTATTCTTTTATTTAGCACCAAGTCTTACTACCCGTTCGGGTTTTACGCTTAGATACCTATTACGCTAGTGGTCTAGGAATCGGGAAGGTTAAATATAGAGGAAGTGTAAACACTTTTGCGTGGAGGGAGATTGGAAAACCATTTTAGATAAGCCACCCTTAGTACACCCAACCCAGACTCAAACCTCGATCTATCCGTCATCTTGTGTACTGCGAGAGTAGCAGGTTAAGACCATGTGGCCACCGAAGTGGGTAAAGTTGGTTATTCAATATTTTTTTTAATGAAACAAACAATAAAAGCCTTTGGTTACGTAGTAGATCGCAAAGGACTTTCCTTCTCTCGAGTAGATCCCAAGATTATAAAGTCTGCCCACTCCTGCCGAGTTTAAACCAACCGTTAGGATCTAGCTACAACTTATAGTAGCAAATTTAAGGAGTAAACTTTATTCACAAGTTCACCGAAACTGGAAAGTAGAATCTTCTTAAGTATCGCAGCGATTCACACGCTGTATGTTGACCCATAATGCATTGCAGTGCTAACTTAAAACAGCCGATTATCAACCTATTTTATTTTCTAGTAGATAAATATATATTTTATATCATTCTCCCGATGGATGTTTTATAATAAATAACACTGTGTCGTGGAACAATCCAATACATCGAAACACAAACCTTCCATTAACGGGTTATTTCAAATCTCCTCACAACTGCCAACGATTCTGTCTGCTTCCTTCCGGATGTAGAGCGCATGCGTTGTCAAAAACGCATGCGCCCCGATTTGATATTATTGGTTCTGAGACCTGATTGGTTCTCCTGTGTCGAACATTTCAGACAGAGCGGACAAAGTAGAGATGAATTTAACATTAGAGGAACAGCTAGCGCCGATGAAGCGGAAATCTTGTGATTGGCTTAGAGCTTGTCACGTGACTTCGTTTCTGTTCTAAGCTAGTTTTTCAGCGAACGTGTGGATCCACAGTAACGTTGGTGTGGATTAATTTGAAGGTGCCTTAGCGATACTCTGAAGAAAAAAAAAGAGGGTGGGAATCACCCATTAAATCCTATTTAAAATAAATTATAGTTCTTATCCAAGGGAATAATGGTAGTATATGTCAAATAAAACTTTTTTTGTATGCACAGAGTATTTTGTTATCTATTTCGCTTACTACCCACATATTTATAACCTTGTGTTAGGGATAGTTAAGGTTGAATTAAAATAAAATGTTCCCAAATTTCCGTGGATAGAGTGAGAAAAATCATTTAGGAAAAATAATCATCTCTAGACACAGCTGAAACAAAAACTATGACCTTCCAGGCACTGGGAACCCAGGTCAAAGAATGTTGACGTCCTAGTCCACGTGCCCACCGATACCGGATTGTAGCTGTTTTCATGCGAGGCACATATACCCAGTTTTAGTCCCAAAATGCTCAAGGTCAACCAAGAGAATAATTTATCTTGCCTTTTATACAAATAATGAAGCCTCGCTGTTGTTCAGCTTGTAAAGTTAATATCTAATACTCTCCGAGAGGCCATGGATCGAATCCCAATAAGGTCGAAAAATCTAGTATACATGAGATGTGAAATAGTTTGAGGTAAAGGGGACTTAAAGAACATAGTTAAAATAAATGTAATGTTCAGATTTTAGATCAAATTAAATAATAGGCAATTAATTAACAGCCCAACTGTTTGGCTAAGTTATTAGAGGTTTCCGATTTGATACCAGTGGGTGAGGAGCTTAAATTTTGTGTGTGGGCTCACCCTGATATCTAAATAATATAAATCTTAAAGTTAGGATTGGTTAAATAACATTACGCGTGCTGTTTTAGGTTAAGTTTTTTGTTTAGCACCACATACTTCTACTCGATCGGGTTATATGCTTATGAACTAATTACGTTAATTTGTAAAGGATGAGGAAGATTGTGTTTATAGGAAGTGTACCCACATTTACGAGGAGACACAGAGGAAAACTATTTATGACCGGGACTCGGGCCCTGATTTTCTCTGGAGAGGTTATTAAATAACCTATCTGAAAAAAAGAAGAAAATAACTACGTTTGTATCTAAAAAAATAAATAAATAACAATAACATTCGTACCTAATCCCACCATCCCCTTACTGGGTAGGCAAGAGACTGTGCACTTAACTCAAAATACAACACCGTACTTAATTAATCCTCATTAACTTTCTCCACACTTCCCTCGCCTTTCATACCTCCTTCACTTTAACAATCCATACACAAAGTCATACATGTTCTTTTATTCTTAAAACACTTAATGTTTCTCTTTTTCACACATTCGTCTACAACATTTAGCCACGTCTCACATGGACTACCCCTTCCTTTTAAACAAAACAAATTTTAATGAGAAAATAATACTATACCTATACTAATAATTTAGTAATAATAATAATATTTAGCACCGCGTCTTACTACCCGTTCGGGTTATACGCTTTAAGTACTAATTACTCTAATAGATTAGGAATTGGGAAGGTAGAATTAGAGGAAGTGAACCCGCATTTGCGTGGAGGGAGAGTGGAAAACCATTTAGGAAAAAACACCCCCAGTTCACCCGACCGAGATTCGAACCTCGATCTCCCCGTCCTCAGCAGTCGAGCTTCAACACGACAAGCGCGTTAGCCAACTACGCCACCGAGGCGGGTAATAATTTAGTAATAGTACTAGTAGTGTAGATGTGAATGCTAATCTTCAATATAATATGCAAACATTTTCTGAGATATCAATAAATTACCAGGCTCCTTTTAGATCCCTGGTCCAGGGTACGATGTACCCCCGCTGCACCCTCATCTCATAGGGCCTGGCACCGAACCAAACACTGTCACAGATAGGTTTTTTTTTACCTATTCAGTTCTATAATTCCCTCGCTACAACACACGAACGATAGAAACGGATCGCATTAATAGTCACGACGGAACGAGGATCGAATCGACCGAGGTTTGGTCTCGACCGTGCCCATGACTATCGTCAACCCGTTCCAGCCCCGACGGAGGAGACGATACTAGGATACGATACAAGTGTGGACCCGGCTTAAGGCATCACTCTCAAAATAGACTGGACTACAGATAACCGGGGGTTCAGGGTTCAAATCTCTGGTCTGGTTTACTGAGGGCGGTTTTTAACAGATTGGGTTTTCCGCCATCCCTTCACGCAAATTCAGACACACCTACACTAAATTTAATCGCCTCATTTCTAAAAAAAAAAAACTAGCGTAACACTAGTACATAATACGCATGTACAAACGGGTAGTATGATGTAATACTAAAAAATATGAATATATAAAATGAATGTACTTGTTTTTGTAAAATTACTTACAATACTATAGGACAGCCCATGAGTCACGATCTAGACAGCCTAAAGGGGTTCTACGGGATCTGTAACACCCTACCCCTCCCCCCCCATAAATACCCCCTTCCCAGAACCATGTGGAAACGTTATAATAACATTCATTGGACTATGGCTTATCCGTAACTAATTATCCTTTCCATCTTGTAAGCTTCACTGATCATGAACAAATTTCGCGAGTTCAACTACACCAAATTATATAGTCAATGATTTATGTTAATGATGTATACTTGACCTATATATAGTCTTAGTGACATATTAATACGTTGAATTGACAAGTAAATATTAAAATTATAATTTAACCCTCCTCCCAATCCTCCACCTCTCCAGAAGAATTTACTGTGCATACTACTGGTCAAGAATGAAATATAAATGATAATTTACAAATAAAATTGTTATTTAGTTGTTTTAGCTATTATGGTAGAAAGAATGATTTATTTTTTGAAGTATTTAACGTGCACTTTTTAAGCCGACTTATTATATCAGCAGAGAAGTTCTAAGAGTGAGAGTGAAAGGACCTACCAATTTAGCCTGAAAGGTATTTTCACATGCCTTCCAGGTTTATTTTACACGCCACAATCGGCATAGGACCGACGGCTTTACTTCCCCTCCGAAGGAAGTTGTGCTACGAATTTTTATCGCTCAAGGAAAAATCCGTCGAACTCAGCTGGGTTTGAGCCCACGAACATCGGGTCATGAGGCGAGCACTTTACTCCAAAGCCACCGAGGTCTACTTATAATAGGAAGAACTTAAAAAAAACACTTATTTTAAAGCTCTTGCTACTACTTATCAAACGTGACAGCTATATATATAACATGTTTTTACGTATGAATACATAAGCTTAGTTTTAGTTTTAACTGTGAGATGGGTGACCTGGCGGTCTAGGGGTAAGGTGTCAGACTTCTATGCTGGCGGCCGGGGTTCAATCCTCGGTCCCGGCAAAGATTTATCTGATTACCAAACCCTTCCTTCACCTCTGACAAGATATCTTGTGAATATGGGGAATGCCAGGCCTCCACCGTAGTTCGGATTCTACGTTAAACTGAAGGACCTCCATTTCATCTCACAATGACCCTACCATTACACATTAGCGTAAGTGCGTATAACCCGAACGGGTAGTAAGACGTGGTAATAATAATAATAATAACTGTCAGACACTGTCCTACCAACCAGAATTAATAGACTAATAAACATTTAATGCACACTTGGGAAAAACTACTACCCTTACTTTTCGTAAATTGTAAAATGACACCTTTGCACGGGAATCGAACCCGGGAACCTTGACCTAGCCCACCTATGCTTTGCTATTGAGATATCAAATAATCGTTCCGTTCTTGGGTTCACATTCACGTACAGGCATACCACACCTCATACTTACGACATGTTAAGTACCAGACCAATGTCGTACCTCGAAAATCGTCACATTTTTTAATCAGTGAATTATTTTCACTTATATAAGTTATACTCGTTTTGCTCATTAGGGGCTGCACCCCCAAACCCCCAGTGCGTTTTCTTTGCAAGTGTATGTAAACTAATGTAATTCCAGGGCCGTTTTTTGATAGGTCTTACCGTTTAGCCACACGATACCTCAAAAAAGGTCCGCACTGATTTTAAAGTTTCTCCACTATTTTTAATTTTTTTCAGGGGTTAAAGATTAAAATTTTTAACTTTTCCAAATTTTCCCGCCGATTACAGGCTAGAAGCTATATGTTTGCCATATTTCAAGTTTCTATCTAAACTGTAAGTGGGTAAACATTAATGTGATTAAGTGAGTCAGCGGTGTGGCTTTATAGTAATTAGATATGTACCGCAATGTAATCGCCATATAAAGACCTAACAGTTGAAAATAATATTTTTTTAATTAAAATAAAGGCTGTATTATTTAAATTTAGAAAAAAATAGTAATCATACAACTCATTGGACAGATGATGCTAGTGATAGCGTCATGTCGCATCGTATCTGCGAGACAGTCGCCCGATATCGGGACATGGTGGCAGTTGAAAATCGTCTTTGCCAAGTGTCAGAAGTCGGGTTATGCTTATATTCGCTTTCGTGTATTGTTATAATTTTACTAACGTCAACATGAAGTTGACCCCCTGAGTCGACTGTAATCATAAGCAATGGGCACACATAAATGGGCTTTAGCCCCCCATATCACTCTGCAATATTTATTTTTATTGTTAAATTATATGAAAAAAAATTGTATTCGGGAATTTGGCTGCAATTTGCCAATAACAACTTTGAACCATCAATATCCGAGTTAACAGAGATTAGAAATATGATAACATGTATATTTACTCCCATTCCGTCTTCAAGGATTTCTTTTCATTCTGTTCTGTTTAACTTGTTAAAATTATGTTTCTTTATGATAGGTTTAGTTAGATATGACTACCTTTTTTTTTTGTTAATATTTTAAAAACTTTGTTTTTGTCGGAAAATTGGTTTTTGAAACTAATATAATTTGCTCAGAATTATGTTCAGATGTTCTAAAATACCCTCCCATAAGTTAAATTCCTGAATTTTTCTATTAAAGTGATGAGGGGGTTGCCAAACCCCTGGTAGGGGGTACTCAAATCCATCCCCCCTCCCCTATTTGGAAAACACACATGGGCACCCTTGATTGTGGCTGTGTGTGATATCACCGATATACCATGATTTCCACGCGTCCATCACAGACGTTGCCTTAAACTATGACGGAAGACTGTAATAACTTGTAACTATCAATTAAAATAAACGTTTTACCTTTTTTCACTATCCATGAGATACTTGGCACGACAACTGACAGATAACTCAGCTTGTGTTTTGAAAGCTTTTACGACCGCTGTTTGAATTATTACTATTATTATTACTATTATTATTATTATTATTATCACCGCGTCTTATTACCCGTTCGGGTTGTACGCACTTACGCTAATGTGTAATGGTAGGGTGATTGTGAGATGAAATGGAGGACCTACAGTTTAACGTGGAATACGAACCACGGTGGAGCCCTGGCATTCCACACATTCACAAGTTGTGATTAATACACGTCTTGTCAGAGATGAAGGAAGGGTTTGGTAATCAGATAAATCTGTGCCGGGACCTAGGATAGAACCCCGGACCGCCAGCACAGAAGCCTAACACCTTATCCCTAAACCACCCGTTCACGTTGTTAGAATCAACCAAATCAACAGAATTATTATTACATCGAATATTTTTGTATAGAACTGACTAAGTTCTGTAAGCTGGATTAAAATTCTTGTTCATCATACTATTTCTTTCATCATGCATCCCAGATGATTCCTAATGTAGCTTAAGCCGAGATTTCGGAATTTATTGCTCCCTAACGCGACTTTAGCCCCCCTCAAAATGGTTAATTTTAATTCAAATGGGATTAAGCTTACGCTTACCTTTTGGAACCATTAGGGCGGGGGGAGAGGTGGGGAAATATACACAGGTATTTTGCAGTCACACCCATCACGGATTCAATTTACAAAGATGAGTAAATCTGGATTTTTCCCCGACAGAAATAAACTTTGAAGAAATCCCCCACTTGACGAATGTCGAAAGCACCACTCAAAAAGTTCTTAAAGTGACGTATGTGGTTTTGTTTATATGGTCTACACATTCTTTATCACATCATCTAATAGAAAGGGAAATCCGAAACACTTTTCGAAGGACAATACTTTCACAAGACTAATATTCACTGTTTTCTCTCTCTCAACGAACGTTGTCACAGACATGTTCAAATATTATAGAACATTAAGACGCGGGTGACCTGGTGGTCTAGGGGTAAGGTGTCAGACTTATATGCTGGCGGCTGGGGTTCAACCCTCGGTCCCGGCACAGATTTATCTGATTACCAAACCCTTCCGTCATCTCTGACAAGACATCTTGTGAATGTGAGGAATGCCAGGCCTCCACCGTGGTCCGGATTCCACGTTAAACTGTAGGTCCTTCATTTCATCTCATAATCACCCTACCATTACACTTTAGCGTAAGTGCGTATAGCCCGAACGGGTAGTAAGACGCGGTGCTAATAATAATTATAATTATAATTATAATTATGACACGTGGCATTAAACAGAATATTGTAGACATTATACATAAAATAAAGTATCGGTTACCACAAGTGTTCTATGGTATCAGCCTTTGTAATAGATTGAATTTCCGGGAGTTTAAGGCTCAGATCTAGTACGGATGTACTGATGTTAGACATTTAAATCATAGTTTTAAAGGTCACACTCACGCTTCACTCTAATGCGGACACATTTATTTAAACTAGCCTTCTCATCCCTAAGACATTGATTTAACAATTTGTGGTTAAACCTAGAATTGTTTTTTTAATGGAAGAAAACATTTTCGACCTGTAAATGGAAGAATCTTTGTTCCATTCTTTGAAAATATGTTACAGACTTTAGCTCAGTCAATGAAGTGTTGGATCTCTCCCCCTATGAAAGCGGAAAATGTATTAATCTTAAATTGGGTTTATTATTTGTCATTAAACGGTATTTTAACCATATGGACTCTTGGGTGTTGTGTTTGTTCTAGAACTGATCAAGGATGATAAAATATTATAAATACAATACAAAACATCGTTATTAAATATATTGTATTATACCAGCAATCGATTTTTTTAATTGATGACCTAATTAATTTAATTGATTCAGCCATTAAGACTGATGCTGTGAACAATCACGTATCAGTTTATGATACACAAGTATTAATTAATTAAATTATGATAAAGAAAAACGTGTATTATCTTAGCGTCAGTGAGCTCGTTTGGTGTAATAATCCCTGATTCGGTTTGAATCCCAATTAGATTCGTTTTATTTTTTTATATTGTTTCACATACTGTGATCTTCACTGCTGTGTCGTAATCCTTTCTTTAGGTTAAGTCACCCGCTTCGGACAGCGAGAGAGTATCAATCGCTGTCAGGCCACAATGGCTTAAAATACAATTGGTCTGCGTCGTTTTCTAGAACTACTTCTTTGTTCTGTCTAAGCTTATACTCCCTTTTGCCCTTCACTTACAACCGCCCTTTAGAATGTCAATAAGAAAGAGGGGAAAGAGAACTAAATAAACGTATTATCTTAAGTTAAATAGGAAAGCTCGCTGCTGGTCCTCAATTATCTTAAGAATTTCCGTCGTGAAGTTACCAATAAATTATTGTATTTTTTTTAGAGAAAGACTAGATCTAGAGCTATTTTTCTTCACGCTCATAGCTACAAATTATTCGTCGTTGAAAATGAACTAATATCTAAATCTCAAGTAGTAAAACTTAAAATATAGGATTGTTAAGTAAAGAATATATATTTAGCACCGCGTCTTACTACCCGTTCGGGTTATACGCTTTAAGTACTAATTACGCTAATGGATTAGGAATTGTGAAGGTTGAATTAGAGGAAGTGAACCCGCATTTGCGTGGGGGGAGAGAGTGGAAAACCATTTAGGAAAAACCACCCCTAGTTCACCCGACCGAGATTCAAACCTCGATCTCCCCGTCCTCAGCAGTCGATTGTGACTTTATTTTGGCGTGAACCATATTTTGAAATATCGCACCGTAGAATTAAATATTTTACTAGAGTTGTACATCTACGTGGCAATTTCATGGTTAACGAAATGGCCCCCTTAATTCTGATACATGTCTTCACAATCCACCCTTATCCTGACTTGCTTACTTACTACCCATGTGGACCCTTCACGTATCTACACTTGTGGCTTAGAAGGTAGTTTGATATTCTTTTAAGGAATATTACCCTCCTTCAAAGCAAGTGTAGATAAATAACCTCTAAAATGCTTTCTTACTCATCCCTACTCCATTGGAGTAATTATCTTGCACGCTTATATCATGAACATCGTGTTGAGCTCGACCGCCAAGGACGGGTAGATCGAGGTTCGAATTTCGGTTGGGTGAACTGGGGGTGGATTTTCCTAAATGGTTTTCCACCCTCCCTCCACGCAAATGCGGGTTCACTTCCTCTAATTCAACCTTCCCAATTCCCAATCCACTAGCGTAATTAGTACTTAAAGCGTATAAACCGAGCGGGTAGTAAGACGCGGTGCTAAATATTATTTATATCATGAACAAAAAATAAGACGTGGTGATGACAAAGTATTATTAGTGTTATTTGATATGTATTGATTGATATAGTATATCAAAAGGGAGATCTGCAGTTAAAATGACTTGGCGGATGAATACGTGAAAGTCAATCTAGTAACTTTTTATAGCAGTCAAATACGTCTATTAGTAAGATTATTATTATTATTGGGGTTTAGAGGCCCATCGACACACTGAGGTCATTAGGGCCTTAACATATTATATATACATAGTAAAATCTCCATAGGAGAGAGTCAAAATATTCGCCCGTTTCAATAGAAAGGTGAAGAAATAATGTAAAAATACCCATTTGGGACACTCCATAGGAGTACTCAAATGTCTCAGAGTAAGAATACAGTGAAATGCCTGCTTAAAAAAACCGCAGATGAATCACGCCAATAAATAGACAAAACAAACAAATTAAAACAACATATTAGTTAAAAAGACAAGACTAACATATTAAAACAATAGTCTGTTAAAAAAAATGTAAAAGTGTACTAAAATGGTTAAAATGACAAAACAACACATTAAAGTATACTAAAATGTTAAAAAAGGTCTCAATATGAGATACATACAGATGAGTCACTTTATAAAAGTGACTCAAATGGCATTAAAAAGATCCGCCTGGCGTATAAAACGGAGTAAACAAATAACTCCATCCGCGTTATCGCGTAATAAAAAGCGTAAGTCACCATTAAAATCAAGATCCAGGCGGATAGGGGCTAGTTTGCGACACTCCACCAAAATGTGATACACACTAAGAGGAGCATCGCAAAACTCACACACTGGGGGTGGGTCCCCTCTCAATAAAAACTCATGGATCAATGATGTGTGTCCGACGCGGAGTCTTGTCACGATGACCTCCTTAGTAAGAAAATTGTAGTATATTTGAGGTGATTTTGTTCATGATATAGATTGTTGAATATTATGCTTGAGACATTGACCTTTTGGCATTTGACAGACGCTACTTTCAATCCTGCAGGGGTAAAAATTGAGTTTATAGGGCTAAGTATTAATAAAAGGTGTGTAGCACAAGTTATTCAGATTGATTTGCCAAATTTGGGCAGGGAGGTTCAAATCGATGGTGAGAAACGATGCATTGAAATTAAGGCTGCATCTGCCACTTTAAAAAAAACTATGACTTTTAGTTGTTAGCTACTTCAAATTTTTCTTTTTTTATATATTTGAGGTATTTAACGTACACTTTTTGACCCTTATGGTATCAGCGCACAACCAAGAAACGACACAACACCCAACCCCCCGGCCTTAAATGCATCACCTGTGAAAAGGGAAAGGCTCATTTCACCAATGATACATTTTTTACACCAGGCTAGGAATCGAACCCGGGAGCCTTATTTCAGTAGACAGACACGATACCAACTGAGCTAATGTTTAACTACTGTGCTATAATTGGAATACAAGGTTTATAGTTTTAAATGTAATATTGAGAGGAATCTTCTACAAAATGTTCATGGCTGTGCAAGTATTTCAAATATGTATTGGAGTTTTACGTAAACTGTTTATCTATACAAGGTAGCTTGGAAAAGGTCCACCTCAATTTGATTTTTTAAATATAATAAGTTATATTTCTACGCCAACTTTAAGAAAATGTTCAAAATATATTTTTAAGAAACAGTTGAGTAGGCCTACTAATGTTAGCACCACGTCTTACTACCCACTCACGTTATACGCACTTACAATAACGTGTAGTGGTAGGGTGACTGTGAGATGAAATGGAGGACCTACAGTTTAACGTGGAATCCGAACCACGGTGAAGGCCTGGAGTTCCACACATTCACAAGTTGTGATTAATACACGTACTCTCAGAGGTGAAAGGAAGAGTTTGGCGATCAGATAAATCTGTGCCGAGACCGAGGATTGAACCCCGGATCCCAGCACAGAAGTCCAACACCTTACCCCTAGACCGCCAGGTCACCTAACAGTCAAGTACAATCCAAACATAAACTCTCCAGTATATAAAACATTGTCTGTTTTACACACATTTAATAAACTAAAACAGTCAGCCATCACATATGGGGTGATTGAACCATATCTCAACACACATACTTTTACTCAAGTAAGATTCATTCATTAAAACAGTTTTGTTTACTTTCTATCTTAAAAGAAACAACTTTCTCAAAGAAATGTTGAGTTGAATGTTCTCTTCCCTTTGAAAAACAACTGAATGTTAATGTAACTTTTCACGTGCACTGGAAGATTTAGTTCCCCCCTTCCCCCTCCTGCCCTTAAATGAGCAACGTATATACCTATTTTTAAACAATTTCACTACTTTATTTCGTAAGCGTAGTAAAAAAACAAGTTTTCAATTTCGTGCAACAGGTTTAATTCTAGATTTGATAGTGCAATAACTTTGGAGAAAAAAAAAAGTACAGTGCGATAAGTATCTACTCAACCTTAACCTTTGTAATGGTGTAGCAGAAAAAAAGAAAATAGCAATGAACTTTTTGTTTAAAAAAAGAACACCATGAAGGATCTACGTGAAGGAATGAAACCGAAAGTTGTTACGTCAGTCCGTTCAAAAATGTCACAAATCCGTGGTGTAGATATTATATTATATTAATTGAATTACTTCTTAATAGGGATATCAAACTCGATTCCTCGATACCTCGATATCCTAGATTCTTACCAGTATCGAAATAATTGAGAATCGATCTTAATATTACGATTATCTCTAATTCGATTCTAAGCTCTCAATGAAAGTACTGTCAACTAAGAAAATGGCAAAATTCAGAACAAGTATTACTCGAATATTTCTTATATTAGTTTATTTGCCATTATTTTCTATAATATTTTGGTTCAGTTAACAACCCTATTTGGTGACTTTTGTTTTCGACAATTGTTTTTTATACCTTTTTTTAATTGTTTGACTCGGAGAGGCTTTACTTGAAGGTAAAACATGCTTTCTAATGTAATTAATAATTAATTTATTAATTTTGTAAAATATGCTTTAATACTAGTTTTTAAAAAATGAACTTTTGTTTCTTTGGTATTCTATAAAGTTGAATAAATATGTTTTTAAATGAGGTTGGATACTTGGTAAATTAATTAAATAGTAAATGTTCAAGAATCGAAATCGAGTATCGAAGATGAACTTAGAAATCGAATCGGAATCAAAGATAGGAATCGCGAAAAGAAGGTATCGTAACATATCTACTTATTAGATATTAAAGATATTTCAAACTTGAAAAAGATCATTTGGGAAATTATCCTATAGAAATATAGAGTTATTAATTATTATTATTATCATTAGCACCACGTCTTACTACCCGTTCGGATTATATGCACTTACGCTAATGTGTAGTGGTAGGGTGATTGCGAGATGAAATGGAGGACCCACAGCTCAACGTGGAATCCGAACCACGGTCGAAGCCTGGCATTCCACACATTCACAAGTTGTGATAAATACACGCCTTGTCAGAGGTGAAGGAAGGGTTTGTCAATCAAATAAATTTGTGTCAGGACCTAGGATTTAACCCCGGACCCCAAGCACAGAAGTCTGAAACCTTACCCCTAGACCACCAGGTCACCATTTGAATATAGATTTAAAAAGCATTGTGTTAATTACTACCCGCTCGGTGATCGAATGGTATCCAAGGCATCTTTCTTGAAATAGACTGGACTGCCTAGGACATGAAGATACAGTTTCGAATCTCTGTCAGGTGGTTTTTATAAAACCATTTTTCACTCTAATTCCACGCAAATTCGGGTAAAATTCCTCTAAATTCAACCATACTCATCTCTAACACATTATCATAATTAGTAAATAATGTTTTAACCCAAGTGAGTAGTAAAATTATAAGTTTAAAAAAAAACTCAAAGATAAAAATGTGTTTACAATGATTTCTAGATGTTACTTTCATGAATCTACGATTTCAGTCAAACGTATTTTGTGAGAGAGAAAAAAATGTTGTAATAGAATGGCGTGTAGGTTAAGGTGGAGGTACTATATAGAAGTTTCTCTGCACCTTTGTTGTGTTTCCAGTAGAGTAACCACGCATGCGCGATTAGTGCTACACCATTATACTCCAGACACAGAGCACGTGGGTGTCTATATCACTTTTCACGATTCTCGTTAATATCTTAACAACGTAGGAAATCAGAGCGTGTCGACGGAAATATTCGTCTGTGACACCTTGGTGGGGAATAAGGGATAGGAGAGAGGGGTAATGTACACCGCGTGTAGGTTGAAACCAATTGCATCATCATCAATATTCCGAAATTGTTTTGGAACAAATAAGGTTCACAATCTATAAAAATTATTGAGCTGTTTTAGGTATCTCATCCATCGGAATATTTGCGAAAACCACCAAAAGGATTGAACATTCTGTTACTGTGCTTGACTTGATCATGGAAATCAGGGCTTTGACGCCAACCAGCTTTCTGTCTTGTTCGGGTAAATAACGACGTGATACCTTTAATATATCCATTTATTTAACCCCAAAATTAAAAAGTAGATATCACCGTTTTAGCTAGCAGGGGATGACATTGAATTGAGTCCCAAGTCACTTGTTTAACTTTTCAGTTATTCAAATTTGGTCCATGTTGTTTTGAACAGTTGTTTGAATTGAGTCCAGGGTCCAGCCTCTATTATTGTTCTGCCAAACATTAACTCTTTTAGTCAGTCTATATCGAATGTCATGAAGTACATGTCAAGCGGAAAAAAACACACGCTGTTTTTCATTAATTATCAAGTTCCGTTTTCACAAAATGTTAAGGGAATAATTACAACGGTGAGCTTGTTGCAAGAGCTCTTACAAGTGTTTTTTTTAACATGTTATTTTAGCTACAGTAGCCCCATGGCTTCTTTGGTGCTGACTGACAGCTCACAGCTGACTTCTGACAGTCAAAATTTAGGTATATACATAAATTTTGACTCTCAGAAGTGACAGTTGCTAAACATATGTTTTTGCAGATCATATGGTTCGGCGTGGGGATACATAATTTGGTCTGGTAACTTTTCAAAGCCGTCAGCTCTCAGCTGTCAGCTGTCAGTCAGCACCAAAGAAGTCATGGGGCTACTGTAGCTGCAATGAACCTAATCTAACCCAAGAATTTCCTGCAAACAACATCCTAGGGACTTCACTCCAGCAGCCCATAAATGGGAATAAGATTTTAAATTCAAGGTTTGGAACTCAGTTCAATATTTCCTCTGGCAGAATCTGGTAACTAAGAGCCAATGAGATTGACTAGCATGTTCATATTTATTTCGGAAAACCGGATTTGGAAGTAATGGTGGTTGTTTTAACCAATTTTGACTCAAACTTTGATTTTCCTGTCATCTATCAAAGAAAGTTATTGTTATTCAAAACGCGAACGTGTATTAAACAAAGACTTGTAGAACCAAATAAGTTCAAATCAAAGAAGAGTTTTAAAATTAGTATTTGACTATGCCTTAAAAGACGTGTGAAAAACTATCATGAGAATGGGACCAAATCCTGGATATATTTGTGACAGAACTTGTCACCCCAAGATAAAAGAACCGGGTTCAATTCAGATGTGTGGGTGTCATTTTTCAATTTATGAACTGAATACTTTATGTGGCTACATTCGTAATCTAAAATCCTTTTCTGCGTCGCCATCAATTGGAACATTGGAAAAATTGGAAAAAAAAAATTACAAACAGTTAAACTTTTAAAGAAATCAAATATGTTGTTAGTTTGTTTTGTTCTTTTATTTATTTTTTAGTGAAACGGTAATAATTCCAAAAGCTTATGTGAAATAAATTTTATTATGGGAACCTTTTGCTTTATGGGAATACAGACCAATGTTCCTTGTTGAAATATCCATCCAATCCAAAGCTTTCAGAGTTATGACCCAAATTCTTAACTCCCTCAATATATTTTAGTATTTAATCAATAAATAAACTCTCTCGTCTATTTTTGAGACATCCTGTAGTACTCACTATCAGCTGACTGCCAGACCCAGCTGGCACCCGCATTGTCTGTGACGAAACGACGGGTGCTTGGCCCATCAACGTCTGATGGAGTCATCCCTTGTCGATTGAATATTGCAAATGATCTGAATGAAGTTGAAGGTATTCTGGTGGATAACGAGAATATCTTAAAAATATTTTATTTTAATGGCACCTAGTCTTGGGAACATCCATTCTTACACTAATGGAATAAAGGGGAACAAGTTATAATCTAATGGCAATTTATCAATATTTCGTGGAGAAAAAGTGGGAAAAATCTTAGTTAAAAAGCACATAAGTACACCTTTGTGGGATTCGAACAGCCACATCTCCATCCCTCAACAAACCAGACAAGACTAGAATAATGCCTAGGTTTGCATACCTAATGGCACGAGTAGTATAATTTGTATTTAATACAAAGATTGTAGGTGACCTGGCGGTCTAGGGGTAAGGTGTCAAGACTTCTGTGCTGGCGGCCGGGGTTCAATCCTCGGTCCCGGCACAGATTTATCTGATTACCAAACCCTTCCTTCACCTCTGACAAGACATCTTGTGAATGTGGGGAATGCCAGGCCTCCACCGTGGTTCGGATTCTACGTTAAACTGTAGGTCCTCCATTTCATCTCACAACCACCCTACCATTACACATTAGCGTAAGTACGTATAAACCGAACGGGTAGTAAGACGCGGTGCTAATAATAATAATAATAATAATAATAATAATAATAATAATACAAAGAATGGATCTTACCTCAGCTAGGAAAGCTTTGCTCAAAATTTAATGCCAGAAATTGTGCTCTTTGGACTCACAATATTAGCTTCTCTTCATAGCATACCTCCCTTGGAATTGATTCAGGCTCCCTCTTAGCAACAGGTAGTCTATTCACTAACCTACTAGAGCTGATGCCTGGGAGTTTGCCTTCCAGGTTTTACGGCCTAATTTTACTAGGAAAGGTTTTTACCTGGCAGCGAAAAAATGTTTCCAGATCTTTCACATATTAATAGGTTATATGTCAGTTTATGTTATTTTGGCTGTAATTTTTTTTATTTGATCACTAATAATATAGAAGAAATGTTATTAATTTTTGTCGTAAAAAAAACTACGTTTGAAATTTTCTAAAAGGTCCTTCTTTTGCAAATGGTACCGTATCAACTGTTGGTGTTGCACGGGGATGATGAAACTGGGAAGATTTCTCCATCCCCCAGGTGTTAAACAGAAAATTTCCAAGGTTCTGATTATTATTGTACTGTCTGTTTGGTCGATTGGTTGACGAATGGGAGTGAAATGTAGGAAGCGTCGAGGTGGCCTTGCCTCGTGACGTCACACATGATGAACTTGACACACATCTCTCTCTCTCTCTCTGTGGACGACAGGTTTCTTAAGGTCGCTGGCGAGCGCTTCTCTTTACCCACCACCAGCTTCTGTCCGTCTTGTCCGAGACCGAGTATCCGTTTTATGTGTAACATTTTGTCCATTCGTACATTTTATCTCCAATCGATAACTCGTTTCATTTTTGCTTGGTCATCCGTTTTATTTTCATCTAGGTGACCTGGTGGTTCTAGGGGTAAGGTGTCGGACTTATGTGCTGGGGGTCCGGGGTTCAATCCTCGGTCCCTGCACAGATTTATCTGATTACCAAACCCTTCCTTCACCTCTGACAAGACGTGTATTAGTCCCAACTTGTGAATGTGGGGAATGTCAAGCCTCCACCATGGTTTGGATCCCACGTTAAACTGTAGGTCCTCCATTTAATCTCACAATCACCCGTTTATTCATCCGCTTTCTGAATGTCTACTAGTAAGCTTTATGTTCACAAGTTCATCCATTTATTTTTTATGGTTTATCAGTTTTCTTTTCATCCATTTTTATATTTTCAACCAGTTGGCTCATCCGCTTTTTGACAATGTGTTAGTACACTTTATGTTCGTTTGTAATTAATTTCTTTTAGATTATTTATGAGTTTTATTTTCATCCATTCATATTAATTCCTCCAGTTTATTCATCCGTTTTCTGTCAGTATATTCACACAATTTCTGCCAGTTCAATTATCAACTTTCTGTCTGCTCAGTTTTCAGTGCCATATAAACCGTTTAATCCATGGTTGGGGTTCAAACACTTGTCCGGGTGTCATTATTTATATATTTTCATCAGAATGTGACCTGAAAAGATGTGTTTGTTTTAACATTTCATCCTTCTTTAATAATTTTATCCCCAAGTTTTCTGGTGGCCCATTAGTTCATTTTCTATCTGATAATTCTCCTGTTTTCTCTCCGTTTATTCCTCTCTTTTCTGTCCATATACTCATTTATTCCATTGAAATGGATTCCTTCTTTACTGTTCACTCACTCATCCGTGTTGCTCTCATTAATTCGTATGTCTTAAGGCCACATAGTTAAAGATTATATATCACTTATTTATGTGAATATACGTAAAAACAAAAACAAGAATTAAAATTGCATGCAATTAATATGAAACAAAATTAAATGTATATGTAGAATAAATAAAAAATACTTAACAGTATACCAAGCAAGCTAAATGCGACAGCAAATTTGTAACAATATTAAGACAAGCCACGTGACAGACTCACCGATAGTCACACGGTATAAGGGGTCAAGTTTGCAATAGTCTGGGTTGCTGGTGACAGGAAGGTTAAAGTTCAAATCTCAACCGGGTACGTTAAAGGTGTGTCTCCGCTGATGATATATGAATGTGATTTTCCTATACTCTCTCTACGCTTATAAATATTCTTTTTCTATAAGTTACCCTAATAATAATAACTACCTAGAATAAGTCGTTAATAAATTTAGTGTTAAAAGCACTAATCCAAATGTAGATAAGGCAGGATTCTGGTAGGAAGGACCTCTTGTGAACAACATCGACCACATTTTACTGTTTTATAAATATGATTATTATATTTATCCTATCTTATATAATATATATGTAAAAGAGAAAGTGTGTGTATGTGTGGGGGAGAGGGGTGTTCATAAAAGAATAAGCACTTTGATTTGAGTTGGAAAACTGAAATTTGGCAGGACGGTAGAGTGATTGCTTCATATAACCATAAAAATCTAAAAATGGGACTCTAGAAAATTGGTGGGCTATAGTTATGAAAAAAAAGGTAGAAAATTAAAATTTTGCAAACAGGTAGAGAAAGAACTCCAAATAACCAAATACATATCTAAACAAAAATTTATTCACGGTTCGCACAAACCAAAATCAATTGTTAGCGAACATTTCGCGAGCTCAACGTCCGAACCACATGTTTTGAATAATGAAGTCATGTTCGCCATGTATTTTGAGAGAAATTCGCAAAATTTCGATGTTATCATATTCAGCTTTTTATTCTTTGGATTTTTTTTTTGGGGGATTCCATAGATTTGGATGCAAATAATAATATTGTTAAATTAAATCCACAATCTGTTCTTCACTCCATTCAAATGCACTAACAGAAGTTTTATTGTATTAATATTAACAAAACAATAATCAATTAAAATTCTGGGTAATAAGAACATCTATACTGCAGGTGTTGTTCGCCACGTGCTCGCTAGTCATTTCTTTGATGTTACCGCTTATGTAGCAACTTCAACGGAAAACAAAAATCGAACACGAACTGCTCGCGATCTGTAAAATACACCGATCTCGTCAATTGTTCGCTAACAGTTCGCGAATTTGGTCTGTACGGGCCTTAAGAGTGAGTTTGAGAAAAGGAGTTGTGGGGATACAAAACTTCCAAAACTAATAAAAATAACCACTTATGAGTATGGTATGGATATGAAATTTGGCAGGCAGCTAAAGGGAACACACTAATAATTATAAAGGAATGAAAATTTTGAATTTTAAGGTCTAACCCCGTGAAATAGGGGAGGGAGTTTACATAAATATAAGTGTGGTAAAAAATTTGACATTCAGGTAGAAAGAGCGCTCCAGATAACCAAATAAGTTTTAAATATTGAAAGTTCTAAATGGTAGGAAAATGGCGGTGAAGGTTTAGTGATTTAAAATGTCCAACACTTGTGGAAACAACTAGGCCCTACTTACCAATGTGGTAGGAAACTGAAATTTAGAAGGAAAGTAAAGGGGCCACGACAAATAATCATTGGTGTCTGAATATTTTAAATTTTTAGATGGAACCCGTGAAATAAGGGAAAATGGGGTATACAAAACTTTTATGAACGATAAAAAAAAATTAGAATTTGGCAAGCAGCTATAAGGACTCCCCTCAAGATAGAAACTTCAAATTTTAATATTTATTTACTAAAGTGGGAGTTGAAAAATTGACGGGAGAATTGGGCCTCAATATTTTCAAAATTAATACATCAGGGGAAGAAAGGATGTACAGGTAAAAAAAAAATCTAGGTGAGATAGAACATTTTAATTTGTCAGAAATGTAGAGGCATCACTTCTAATAGACAAATAAATGTTAACTATAACTTATTTCTAAAAGAGGGCTAGGAAAATGGGGTGGGGATCTGAAATTTTCCAAAATTAAAAGAATAAACATTTCTCACAATATTAGAGGAATCATATTTTATCAAACGAGTTTTATCTTAACATTCTTAAATTTCAAAATGGAGGAGTGTAAAATGGAGAGGAAAAGTCATCTTAAAATTTACAAAGCTAAATCTAATATAAAACACTTTGGGGGGGGGGGGAGGCAATAAGGGTGTAGAAAATTTAAATGTGCATGTAAGTAAGTAAGTAAGTATACATTTCCGGATAGTCGAATGAAGTCTGACCATTAAACGTCAAAGCATAGGGTAATGAGGTGGACTGGAGAAACTAATCTCAAGATAGGAATAGGTTGTAATGAGGTAGACTAGATAGAACTAGTGCAAGATATGGATAGGGTGTAATGAGGTGGACTGGATAGAACTAGCTCAAGATATGGATAAGGTGTAATGAGGTGGACTAGATAGAACTAGTGCAAGATATGGATAGGGTGTAATGAGGTGGACTGGATAGAGCTAGTGCTAGATATGGATAGGGTGTAATGAGGTGAACTGGATAGAGCTAGTGCAAGATATGGATAGGGTGTAATGAGATGGACTGGATAGAGCTAGTGCAAGATATGGATAGGGTGTAATGAGGTGGAGTTGATAGAGCTAGTGCAAGATATGGATAGGGTGTAATGAGGTGAACTGGATAGAGCTAGTGCAAGATATGGATAGGGTGTAATGAGGTGGACTGGATAGAGCTAGTGCAAGATATGGATAGGGTGTAATGAGGTGGAGTGGAGAGAACTAGCTCAAGATGGAAATAAGGTAATGAGGTAGACTGGATAGAACTAGGTAAATATAGGAATATTGGATAACGAGGTGAACTGGATAGAACTAGTTAAAGATATGGATATGGAATAATGAGGAAGACTGGATAGAACTAACTCAAGATAGATATAGGTTTAGTACTTATGTAAGAGCGGAAATTTACTTTTGAATTCCTTGTGCCATTGATTAAGTAATAAAAAACCGAAAAACGAATATGGATGTCTGTATGCTCTCGCAAAAATAAACAATTCCTCTGTTGTAACTATTTTAACACCATTATGATGTCCAACGCAACAAATCGGCGAGTTTAAAAATGCGGAAGTGTGTTCCAAATATAATGTTACTCAACTTGTGCAAATATTTAATGTTCGTGTCGAGGAACTAAAAATAATGTCGTCGTCTCAAGACTTGCCAAATTTTCTTTTTTTCAGGTGTAAAAACAATGGAAGAAAGTATCAGTGACTGAACGAAAAAAACAGGACGAACACTCCGGGAAACTTGACACTATTTCACTTGTATTTATTTTTTTTACATCTTTACAAGGTCTATAAGGAACTTAGCAAACGTAATCGTGCTACGTCATAGAACATTGTATCTGCCCCACATTGATGTAACTCTATTATTTATAAATGTGTTTAATTAAAGACAAACATTTTTTATGAATCGCTCTCATTTAAATATGGGTACATGTTGGTTATCTCTATTTGAAATATAATATAATTTCAAATCTCTTTACTTTTTAAAGGACTTTTAAATATCAAAATTATTAATTAGTTAATAGACATTTTAAGATATAATTCCCATCTGGTGTGATGGTTTTCCTGGTTTTGTGCCATAGATATCTCTAAAAATAAATATTTTTTAGCACCACGTCTTGCTACCTGTTTGGGTTATAAGCTTATGTACTAATTATGCTAGTGGTTTTATAGATTAGTAAGGTTATATTTAGAACAAATGTACTTGCATTTGCGAAGAGGGATAGTGGAAAACCATTTTGGAAAATACTCAATACACCAGACTAGGATTATAACCTAGATCTACCCGTAATCAGCAATCTAGTCTACTGCGAGAATAGCGTCTTAGATCATGCGGCCACCAAAATGGGTAAATTAAAAAAATAAAATCAATAGGACTTTTTAATGTGTGTTTATAATTTAAATTTGCTTTAATGTAGCGCTAGCAAACAGTCACAAGGCCTAGAACAGGCCAGCACTGAAAAGTACAAAAGTACCTTTACATGAAAACTTAAATCACATAGAAAACATAATACATAATAATAGATGAATAGTGATAATTACAAATAAATAGCTACTACAAGATAGGGAAAATATTAATAATGTTTATAATAACTACATTAATAAAAAGAAGTAGGGAATATCAATCAGAATTGATATCTATTAATAGAACCGTTATAAAAATAGTTAATAAAATAATGAGAGTTTAGATATTTTAGGTAGAACATCTACTGATTAAATTAATGATAGGAAAGTTCCTCAAATAACTATCTTTGTTTGGTTCTTCTTGTGTGGTAAAAGTCAAATTGAACAAATGTAGAATATTCCCTCTGGGTATAACGATCAATAGAGCTGACTTTATAAGATTTATTTAGAGAAAAAAAATTTGATTACGAGAGGATCAAGAAATGACATGAATATCTACATGATTAAGGGAAAATTTACAAGAAATGTTTCTATTGAAAATACTTAAAAAAAACAACAGAAAAGTGCATCACAATCAAGTTTGCTTGAAAAGATAGTTAAGTGCTATAAACTGTTTTTAATTCTGTAACGATAATAATTTGTGGCAATTGTGGCAAATAGCGTTAATAAATAAATAATAATAATAGTGTACGGATATTAATAACATGTATTGGTAGTTAAAAACTTCGTATATTCCTTAAGGTAGTTGTAGGTGACCTGGCGGTCTAGGGGTAAGGTGTCAGACTTCTATGCTGGTGGCCGGGGTTCAATCCTCGGTCTCGGCAAAGATTTATCTGATTACCAAACCCTTCCTTCACCTCTGACAAGACATCTTGTGAATGTTGGGAATGCCAGGCCTCCACCGTGGTTCGGATTCCACGTTAAACTGTAGGTCCTCCATTTCATATCACAATCACCCTACCATTACACATTAGCGTAAGTGCGTATAACCCGAACGGGTAGTAAGACGCGGTGCTAATAATAAATTAAGGTAGTTTTACTTTGCCATTATTTAAGAATATTTTAATTTATTTATTTTGATTATTAAACGTACACTTTCTGAACCGATTGATTATATCAGCACACGAGAATTTATACAAACCAGGGCGAAAGGACCAACCAATATTGCCGGCAAAGGTATTTTCACATACCCTCCAAGGTCCTTTTACCGGCCACGATCCACATGGGAGTGAAGGTTTTACTTCCCCTCCGAAGGAAATTGTTCTAAGGATTTTTATCACTGAAAAAAAAATCCTTCAATCCCGACTTCGTTTTAATACATGGCCATCGGTTCCCGAGGCGAGCGCTTTATGCCAAGACCACTGAGGTAGACTATTCTACCGTCGTAGCTTATAAAATAGGGCTAGATTATTATCATTATTATTATTATTAGCACTGCGTCTTACTACCCGTTCGGGTTATACGCACTTACGCTAATGTGTAATGGTAGGGTGATTGTGAGATGAAATGGAGGACCTACAGTTTAACGTGGAATCCGAACCACGGCGGAGGCCTGGCATTCCCCACATTCACAAGATGTCTTGTCNCGAACCACGGCGGAGGCCTGGCATTCCCCACATTCACAAGATGTCTTGTCAGAGGTGAAGGAAGGGTTTGGTAATCAGATAAATATTTACCCGGACCGAGGATTGAACCCCGGCCGCCAGCATAGAATTCTGACACCTTACCCCTAGACCACCAGGTCACCAATAGGGCTCGAGTGTATTAATACGTTAAGACTGCTACTTCTCGGTCTATATGAAGTGTACACTATCAAAATATATTTTCCTCATTCGAGTAATTAATGTATACGTATAGCCCGAACGAGTACTAAGACACATTGAGTAATATATTATTTTAAGCAGTCATATTAAGTTATTAATATTCTAGAAAATTGCGGTGCAACTAATAAATTAATACAGCATCACTCGATAAGATGATAAGCTCCCCCTTAAATCCTCTACAAGTAAGAATGTGTACTTAAGAGTCCGTCCATGGTCCACCTCTCATGGCGAACGCGGCAGGTGATGAAAGTGGGACGGAATCATGACGTCATTGGAAACAGCGAACATTTTTACAAACCGAGCTATTTCTCCATGTGGGTACTCAACTCTGTCACCGATTTCGATTATCTCTCTCTCTCTATTTCTCAAAAATAAAGAAAAGAAAGATATAGGTTTACCTAATCGCGACATCAGTTTGGTCATGGCAACGTTTTGGACTGATACTTTTTAATTACCAACAAAGTGTTAATTTTAATTAAGTACATTTCTACCATTTTCTTTTATAAGTATTTATGGTGATTGCTACCATCACTTTAAGAGGTGGTCGCATGGTCTGAGACGTCAGGCTCGCAATAGAATGGATCGACTGTTTCGGTAAGGTCAAGGTTCAATTCTCCTTAGTGTAGGCTCGGGGATTTTTTTTTTCCCAATAATATTGGGATATGTTATGATTTATCACTCTAGTTTTTACATCTTTTCGCTCCATGTCGACACGATTGACTTTCTGTAAATTAGCCTGCCAATCATCTTACTTGCTGCACCCGCTTCGTTGGCCGCATGGTCTAAGACACTACCTTGGCAGTAGACTAGACTGTCAATGACGAAGAGAACGAGTTTTGAATCTCGGTCAGGTGTATTTAGGTTGGTTTTTGTCAAAATTGTTTTCCACTTTCCCTCCATGCATATTCAGGTACACTTCCCATAAATATAACCTTCCTCATCCATAATCATCATTAAGAGTAATTAGTACATAGGTGTATGACCCGAGTGGTTACTAGGACCTAGTATTTAAAGTATATATATATATATATATATTAATTTAATAGCTCAAAACCTTAAAATATATTTATTTATTAGAATGTTATTTTGGGTTGTTTAAGCTATTATCTTATCTCACTTAAATCAGTGCTCGAAGGCAGGGTAAGGAGAAAGAGGGGAGGGGGGCTTTTAAACGTGAGAGAAAGGAATAGTTTAATGACAAACATTTCGTAGTTAGGAAAAAGAGAGAGACTTTCATGTTTTTTTTTGTGTGCACCATGCCTTACCACACGTTCGCGCTATCCGTATATATCTACTAATGAAGTATAAATGAGTAGGATATTATAAATATGAAATGTACCCGCATTTTTCTGGAAGAAGATTGGGAAACTATTTAGAAAAATACCAGCCTCATTACACCCGACCTAAATTCGAACCACTATCTACCCGTCACAAGAAATCCAGTCTAACGCGAGTGTGACGCGAGTGTGACGCGTTAGACCACGTGACCACCGATGTGATTAAAAGAGGAAGAGAGAGGCTATTAAAAATGAGAGAGCAAGACTGAGTTATGACACTGCATCCTAGAATTAAGTTAAAATAAAACACTATATACTTTTAAAATATTAAATTCTTATGTAAAATAAATTACTTTGATCTAAAATATTTAAGTTAGTTCCTTGAACTCGTGACATTGTATTCTATGTCCAAACGTTAATCATAATAAAAACAACTCAATATTACTTTTTGGTTTAAACCTACTTATTGACTAATTCACTGTTGATTTTTTTGGGTATACGTTATTATTATTATTATTATTATTATTATTATTAGCACCCTGTATTACTACCCGTTCGGGTTATACGCACATACGCTAATGTGTAATGGTAGGGTGATTGTGAGATGAAATGGAAGACCTACAGTTTAACGTGGAATCCGAACCACGGTGGAGGCCTGGCATTCCTTATACGTTATTAATACATTTTTAAATTTATGAAACCTGCTTTGATGGCCGCATGATCTAAGGTGTCACTCTCGTGTTAGACTAGACTGCTGATGATAGGGAGATCGGGGTTTGAATACCAGTCGGGTGTAATTAGAGTGTATTTTCCAAAATTGTTCTACAATCTCCTTTCACTCAACTGCGGCTACACTTTATCTAAACTCAACCTTCCTCATTCCTAAATTATTGACTTAATTAGTACATTTGCATCTAACCTGAAAAAGCAGTATAATGCGGTGCTAAATATAATATATATATATATATATATATATATATAC